>PVJO010001235.1:0-181336 GCA_004026905.1 Hystrix cristata | reverse complement strand
AAAAAAAAAAAAAAAAAAGTACATTTTTCAAAGCTGCTACTTAATCCTCCGGGTGACTCATCTCACTTGCCTCCCACCACCTGGCTGAGACAGGAAGCGCTCTGGTGAGCAGGAGGGAAGCTGGGCCGTGCTGGGGCAGGGGGAAGCCCGAGGGCGAGGAGCCTGGACGAGATGATGGGCAGGCAGAGAAAGGGAAGGAAATGGGAGACTGGAGCTAACTTACTGGATGCTGGCTGTGCTAGTGCCATGCTGGGTGCTTTACTAGCGTCCACTTCACTTTTCACAACTCTGCAGTATGGGTACATCCCTGTTTCACAGAAGGAACTCCAACTTGGATGAAGTCACTCTCCAAAGGTCACACAGATCTCAGATTTGAAGCAAACATGTCTGACTACAAAGATCTGAAGTGGAAAGTATCAGAGCAAACACACAGGACCACAGCCCCTCAGTGATAAAGCAGAAACCCTCTTCTCATTAATTTCTTTTTTGGTTTTTTGAGACAGGGTCTCGCTATGTAGTTCAGGCTGGCCTTGAACTCACAGTGATCCTCCTGCCTTGGCCTCTTGAGTGCTGGGATCACAGGCGTGCACCACCACAGCCAGCTTATTAATTTCTTCATGTACCAAAAAGGACCTACAAGGCAGGCTCTACCATCAGGCTCTGATAAGGATCAAATCAGTTTTTATGGTCTAGTCTGCTGTGATCATGACCATAATTTCAGACTTATACATGAATGTTTTTAAATTCCAAATATGTTAGTCTCAAAGTTTGAAAATATCTAGGCTGGGTGTGGTGCCTATAATCCCAGCACTCAGATCGCTGCAAATTTGAGGCCAGTCTGAGCTATATAGTGAGGTAATAGCTCAAAAACCCAAAGAGTTTCTTCCTAGCTTGAAGTCTGGTCTAATTTACCCCAACACAAGTGATGTGAGGATCAGGAGGTACAATAAATAATCTGCGCCACAGCTTTCACGTCTTTACTGACTCGGCCTGACTACGTAGCAATCTGATGAGCAACCTTTCATACAGCACTTAGTGCCAGACATGCAGAATTAAGCATCATCTGTTCTTGTCCCTACTTTACTCCTGGTCTAGAAGGAAATACAGTTTCATAAAAATAGCTATAAAAGAGGTGCTATGAGCAGGGTGTGGTGGCTCATGCCAGTGATCCCAGAAGTCAGGAAGCTGAGGCAGGAGGACTGCCCTGACCTCAAGAGCAGCCTGGGCTACACAGTGAGTTCAAGGCCAGCCTGAACTACAGAGTGAGACCCTGTCTCAAAAAAAACTGAAAACTAAAAACAAATAAATTAACTAAGTAGCTAAGTGGAGGTCACATACACATAACAAAACTAAAAGGACAACTACAATTAACCCCTGGCTTGGCATTTACTAGTGCCAAGGAGTATGTCTGAATTTGGTTCCTCAGGAAGAAATCTCCACGAAATCTAGTCTAATTTCCTATTTCCTCACACAGAATCCCAAGGCAATAGCCTCTGTTCAGCTCTCACTCACGGCAATGTCCTTGTTTAATTCTAAGCAAAAGAAGAGAATACTACTTTTATCAGAATAGTTACGTAAGCAGCAATTCTCTTTTTTTAGGGTCTGGACTTTCTGAGTCAGGATCTTCTGTGCATTTCTGTGTACTGAAATGACCAAAGGCAGAGCTGTCCTCATGTGAGGGCCACAGCTAGGGATATAACATTCTGCCTTCTGTGGAAGGGAAGCCAGCGTGGTGGTGCATGCCTGCAACCCCACCATTGGAGGCGGAGGCAAGATTTCAAGGCTTGCCTCTGTTACACAGCAAGACCCTGTCTCAAAACCCAAAAAGAGGCTGGGCATTTAGCTCAGTGGTTAGAGTGTTTGCCAAGCAAGCACAAGGCCCTGAGTTCGATCCCCGGCACCAACAAAAAAAAAAAAAAAAAGAAAAAAGAAAAGAAAACAAACCCAAAAAGGAGGAAAAGAAAAAAAGAAAAAACAAAACAGAAGTAACAAGGCAGGAAGGAAGAACGGGGGAGGAGCAGAATATGAATGCATGTAAATGTTAAAACAGTTTATTTATAGGGAGTGAGGTGAGCTATAACGGAAGGGACAGAATGAAATCAAGACTGTGTGGGGATGCACACCTGCAGTCCCAGCGCTGAGAGGCAGGAGGATGGCTGTGAGTTCGAGGCCAGCCTGGCTACAAAGTGAGCTCAAGGTCAGCCTGAACTGCACAGAGAAACCCCGTCTCAAAAAACAAGAAAAAATAATTGTGACTTTTGCAACATGTTTTACATATTTACAAAACAAAAACAAAGTCACAACAACAGAAACAACAACAAAACATTCAAATCCCTTTCCTAACTTCTATGCTATCCAAAGAAAACAAAATTGAGCACAGCGGTCGCAAACCGGAAGTTTTCCAGCAGGAGCCCCGGGGCTCTTTGGGATCCAAGTCTCCGACCTGGCAATCAGCGGCCGCGGGAGCCTCGACATCAACTGTGTCCGCGGTACACCCCATCCGCCCAGGCCTGAGATCACTCATGCTGCAACAGACGTGGAGGGACCACAGCGCCAGACCTTTCGGATCGCCAGTCTCCCTGGCCCTCCCCGGGGCTCGCGAGATCTTCCTTCCATTGTTTCCACCATTATGTCAAAGAACAGACTAAGTGAAACAAGGTCTCTATCTAGATACACCTTCACAAAAGATTGCAATAGAGTATAAGAAAGAAAAAAGATCTCAGAAGTGCTCTTTTAGTACAAAGCTTGAGTACCTCCCTAGATCTAGAAAGTACTCATCTATCTGTATCTTTAATAATTCTCTCTTTTTTGGGGGGGTGCTAGGGATCAAACTCAGGGCCCTGTGCTTGCTAGGCAAGTGCTCCAGCACTGAGATAAATCCCCAGCCCCTCTCTTTCTTCAGATGACTTTAAAATTGAGATAAAATTCACCATTTAATGCGTACCCTTCAGTGGTTTTTAACACACGAGCACAGTTTTGCAACTACCACCACTATCTAACCCCAGAACATGCTCATCACCCTGAGACACATCAAGGCTGGAGCAAAGCAGACAACTCAATGGGTGGAATGTGACAGGGTCAGGGTGAGCTGGACCCTGCACTGGACACAGGCCTTAAGGCTGAGCACAGTGGGCCAGCAGAAAAGTGCTATTTTCAATCCTTCGCTTCATGTGGGCACAACCAAACAAAAGATTCTTTTTTTACATGCAACAACAGGCCAAGTGAGTTTTTTTTTTTTTTTTTTTTTTGGGCGTGGGGAATTGAACTCAGGGCTGTGTGGTTGCTAGGCAAGTGCTTTACCACTTGAGCTAAGTGAGTTTACCCCAGTCCCCCAGTGAGTTTTTGCTAGGACAAATGTCTGGATGTTTTATTTGTGTGTGGGGAAGCCAACCTGCTAATTTTGGATACAAAAGATACCTTTCCCCTTACCTTGGACTGGTGTGATGCCTTTGCTGCATTCTCTGTGGTGTGCCCTCCCTGTCCCTTCTTTGACCAGGACACTAAGAACCTGGAAAGAAGCCCCATGGGCTCGCCATCCTGTAACCTGCCCCAGAAGAATCCCAGGCCCATCAGGTCTGAGGAGTTATCCCCTTTTATTTATTTAGAGACGGGGTCTTGCTATGCAGTTCGGGCTAGGCTTGAACTTCCTCAGCCTCCTGAGTGCTGGGACTACAGGCGTGCACCACCACGCCCGGCAGCCAATTCCCACCTCTCCTCATCTCTGTCCCTAAAGTGCCTTTGGAGCTCTGTGGATGGTCCAGGTCCTTGGGGGAGCTGTGGTTATTTTACAATTGTTAATTAATTTTATCCGGGAAAACTGTTTCTAGCAATGCCAAGAGCACTGGCTTCTGTAGAACAAGAACACTGTGTCCATCTTCAAACAACACCCGGCTGTCCTTAGAGCCGAGACGATGGAACCAGGCCGCTGTGACCTGATGAGAGGGTTCTTGGATGTTTCAGGGCCCCTTCTCCATTAAAATCAAATCTAAAAGTCTGTCCTGCATAGTGTGGGCGGCTCCTCTTGGAGTCCTGGCTGCTCCCCCACAGTGCATCCACAACCGTCCACCCTTCTCCAGGCCCCAACCGTGGGCACACTGCTCACCACCCGCGGAACCGCCCTCTCACACAGCAGTCCTCGCTTATGGTGTATTCTAGGCTGGGGTTTCTTGGCTCATTTCCTCCAGCAACTCACTCCTATCCACTTTAAACTTCCAGGAATTTCTGGAAATTTCTTGTTCAGAGGTGACCCCACCATCTGCTTCTCTGTTGTTTTACAGTTTTATACTTTTATCTTAACAGACTCTCAGAGAGACAGAAATAAAATGCGGTATGTAGTCCACCTTAGAATTTAGTACTTTTAAGGAAAACAGAGGTAGGATACAAAAAAATACAGGTAGAAAGGACACAGGATAATCATAATGTGCAGACTACCCCTTTTTACCAGTAAAATGGGCCTTTCCCCACGGATGAGCCATAGCTGTCACCTGGGACGGCTGTCACCATGAACGGGATACCACCCTCCCCTACAGAAAGACTTCCACCTGTAACCCGAGTTCCCTCTTCCCACAGACTTACAAGTCCCACAGATTTGCATCCCAAGACCCCCATAAACACACCGGCTCAAGGCCATATGCGGCTCTGTCTCTCCTTCTTGAGGGTCAGCCCTCTATTCCTCTGCATGTGCACTTTAAAAATTCTGTCTAACAAAGCTCTTCATTCCTCTTACCGATGGCCCTGAAAAACCTTTCTCTGTAAGGGAAGTTGGTGAGCACACCTGTCCCAGAGTGGGGCATGCCAAGGCTCCCTGTTTCTGCATTGAGGACCTTCTGTCTGGTGATGCTTTGGTATTGAAAGGAATTCGGATGATTGTGGGTTCTAGTTCATAAGTGGAGCACCGTCTATGTTCTACTACTGCATTTTTCTGGGGGACAGTTCCACTGGTTTCATTAGAATTCCAAGAGGTTTATATAAATCTAAAAGAGGCTAGGAACTATTAGACTAAATGAAATGCATTCTCTCAAACAGTATTGAAAGTTGGAAATCCCCATTCCATGATGCTAAGTCTCAGATCTTAAATTATAGATGTTTAAATCATTAAAATTTTTTTGTTTTGCTTTGTAAAAATCATTAAAAATTAATGTGAAAATAATTTTAAAGTCATTTAAAAACCCCATGGTTACTGGTAAACGGATGACTGTAAAATATATGGGAAAGTAGTGGGTTTCTTTTAGGAATACATTCACAGCATTATGCAGGAGCTCAAAAGGCAACAGGAAAACCTCACTTAGGGGTCAGCTTTCCTGTGGGAGTTGAGGCTGCTGAAGGGCAGGGGTCAGATGACTTCCAACCTGATAGCTGAGATGCTTTCCGGGTATTGCTACCCAGGTACAATGACAAGTTTTATAGTAGGAGACTCAGTGACTGAAGAGGAAGACCTAGATGCTGAGTTAAGAGCAGGCTAAAAATAAAAAAGAGGGGAAACTGACTGATATACTGTAAGCCAAGATCTGAGCACCCCTATAAAATAAAACACCAGATGTTAACTCTGATTCTCTGAGACAGGTTTTGCTCAATGTCCAGTAAATGTCAACTTTTGCGTTCCACACAAGTGATATCTGGTCATATGACACTTCATGCAATAGTTCAGGTCATTGTCTCATACATATTTTCAAAATAAGTAACAAATCAAAAGCACAGTAACAATAAGAAGCAGAGCTGTGTAGATAACAATGTATGATTTTAACCCTTATTAGCCACTAATATCTGTTCAAAGTAGGCAAATAAAAATGAATGCATTTGCAGAATCACATTGATACATCGAAGGTCAGAAACAGTATGACGTGGTTAAAATCTAGGTTTAAAATCTAAGTTTCAGGGGCTGGGGATTTAACTCAAGTGGTAAATCACTTGCCTAGAAAATGCAAGGCCCTGAGTTTGAGCCCCAGCACACAAACAAACAAACCAAGAACAGGATTTTTTAAAAAAATCTAAATTTCAGAGCTTTAGTTGAAATTATTAATGCTCGTTGATGAGTTAAACTCAGGTGGTTTTTGCTTGATTCAATGAACTAACAGCAAACTTTTTATCTGATATCTTCAGAACACAAGGAGTAAAATTTAAAAATTAATGATCAGCATATAATTTTATATGTATAAACTGCTTAGCTAACTGGGCTAAATCTTGTAGCTAGGTTTTTTAAAATAAATTTCATTTATCTATTTTCATTTGCTTCATTTAAACAAGTTATCACTGTAAAGATTTCAGTCAGGATTATAGTTCATTGTGGTTTATTAACTTAAAGTAAGGCAAATTACCTACCTAAACGATGGAATCCGAAGGTGAATCTTCTCGTTGGTGACTTCGAAGACAGCCACAAAGCAAGCAGGGTGAGGATGATGGCGCTGAGGTCAGTCAGCATGTGAAGTGCATCTGTCATAACTGCGAGGCTGTTTGCAATGTAGCCACCTTAGAGAAGGGAGGAAGAGAATAAGGTGCAAGTTCATTCAAGAAAAGTGTAAGCTCCAAACTAGAAATACAAAACGCCCTTAGTTCAGTAACTCTGAACTAAGTCTTTATCCTGTTACAATGAAATCACAATATTCTGAAATTTTACACAAACCAGATATATACACAATTGTCCTTTGGTAGCTATGGAAATTGGATCCAGGGCCCTTCTTGTACATCAAAATCTCTCAGTGCTCAAATCCCTTATATAAAGTGTACAGTATTTGCATGTAACCTACATACATTCTCCCATTTACTTTAAATCCTCTCTAGATTGCTTGTAACACCTTGTAACAACGTAAATGCTATACAAATAATTATACCATATTGCTTAGTAACAGAAAGTCTATACTTTAGTAGAGAAACAATTTTTATGTCAAATACTTCCAATTCACAGCTGGTTGAACCCACAGATGGGGAGCCCGCGTATACGGAGGACCCACTGCACAAATTTCTGGTGAGAACCTTCATTTTCTACTAACAGATTCTTCCAAAATGTAGATCCACCCTGGGTGTGGCAGGGCATGCCTGTAATCACAGCTACTCAGGAAGCTGACGCACAAGAATCTCAACTTGGAGCCAGCCTGGGCAATTTAGTAAAACTCTTCCAAAAAATAAAACAGTTTAAGAACTACTAAACTGGGGCTGGGGATTTAGCTCAGTGGTTAAAGTGCTTGCCTTGCAAGCACAAGGGCCCGAGATCAATCCCTAGCACCCCTCAAAAAAAGAACTACTAAACTGGCAGCAAACTGAAGAGATGTTTTGGCATGGCAGCTTTTGCTCAACCTAATTCTATTTCTGTTGCTCTATTAATCCTACTATTAGCGAATCAATAACCACACCATCTATATAGCACAGTAAAACTTAAATACAGCTATGCATTCACCTGTTTGGGAGGGTTGGAACATTAAATGAAACTAAAGAAATCCACAAAAGATAAAAACTGATTCCCCTGGATGGGGATAGCAAGTTTGCTCTTCCAAGCAGGAATAAAAGGTGTTTTTTAGAAGTCACATTCTGATTGATGGGAATGTACAGGAAAACAGTGTATTAGTGTGCAATGGTTTGCATGTTCCCACCAGAACCCATGTTAAGATTAACCTCTGCTGTGAGGCACTAAGAGCCTGGAAACTTAATCCAACCTTTGGGATTTCAGATTAAATGAGGCCATAATGGTGGGGCCCTTATTCAATGGGACCATGTCTTTCTAAGAGGAGAATGCCTGTAATCCTAGCACCCAGGCAGCTGAGGTAGGAAGGATAACTGTAAATTCGAGACCAGCTTGGGCTACCTAAGGCCAGCCCAAAAGCAAAAAACAAAACACACATAAAAAAGACCTTGCCAGATGCAGCTGTCTGAGTTTGAATTTTTGAGCTGAGTAAACTGTGTGTTAGTCTGTGGTATTTGGGCACAGCAACGGAACACAGATGAGGACAATGAGCATTGGGGTTTGGTATTATCCATGGCTTTGTGGCATCTGTTGTGATGCTGGAAATACATCACTCCTTGTGGGTAAGTGGGGACTGCTGTCTGGGTTTAAACGGCATTTTTATTTTTATTTATTTATTTATTTTTGGGCTGGGGATCGAACTCGGGGCCTCATGCTTGTTAGGCAAGCACCCTAACCACTGACCTAAATCCCCAGCCCCTAAATGGCATTTTAAATGTATTTATTTATTTTTGCTTTTCTCTATTATCTATCTTTTTACTCTACTGAGAGTACCTTAATTCATTGAACTTTTCTATGAGTATTCAAAAGTCTTACTATGTTTCTATTGTTCAAAGTGCCTTTGTTCACCCTGTACTTCTTCCGTAAAGCGGCCCATTCTTGTTTCCTGGATGCATGATCTCTCTCTGAGAATGAGAATTACTATTATTATTTTGAGACAGAGTCTCACTATGTAGCCCAGGCTGGCCTTGAACTCGTAGTGATCTTCCTGCCTCAGCTTCCTGAGTACTGGGAGCCACCACTCCTGGCCTGAGGATGAGAATTATATAATTGTGATTATAACTGACTGGTCCCTAAAGAAGGTCTAATTAGCTTTCCTTGCTTCAGCTTCCTTTTCACACACTCCCAGAGGAGCCTGCTCAACTCCTTCAGGGCCTGCTCAGGGTTCTCTAGACTGAGTCCTCCAGTGTGGGGCTTGGACGGGAACACACCGTGGTGGCAAGACCCTTGCGTGTCCAGGCCTGCGGAATGGGAACCTCTGTGGGTGTGGCCCGATGGCTGGCGCTTTGCAATGTTCCTGCAGGACTTTACAGCCTGAGAACCTCGACTCAAGTCAGATGCTCCCAGCTGCTGCTAAGGAGCTGGCGTCCTTGGGTCTATTAAGTCACTTACCTCTTACCCTTTCCTTTGCAGTTTCCTACGTTTTTGTTGCTACTTTCTCTTCACTAGTGCTGCCCACCTGTGTGGATTTATACTTTTTTTTCTCTCTCAAATCCTTTTATTGTAGTTTAAGGGAAGCTTTGGGATAAAGCAAAACGAGATGTACAAGTTTAATTGGACCTCTTAACAGTTTCCGTTTTTTCCCACTTTATACCAGGTCGTGCTCCATTATTGTCCAGGGATGAAACCAGTAGCCCGGCAGCTGCCTGAAAGCCTGAGCAGCCCCAAACCCTACGCATGCAATGTTTCTTCTTATCGATAAATGCCTGGGACAAAGTTTACCTCATACATCAGGCACAGTAAGAGGAGCAGAACAATGACAGCAATGCCCTGCAGTGAAGCTGTGTGTGTATCGCCGGAGAGCGGATGACTCACATCCCGGGCAGGACGGAGCAGGATGGCATGGGACTGCCTCACGACATTCAGAACGGCATGCGATTTACAGTTTATGAATTATTTCTGGAACTTTCCATTTACTGCTTTTGAACTGTGGTTGATTGTGGTTAAATGAAACCACAAAAAACAAAACCACAAGAAGTGAAAGCGAGGCTAATCAGGAACTACTGCGCCCTGGGTTGGATTCTGCTCGTCTCTGCCCGCTGTGCCTCTGGGAAGGGGCTCCCCTCCTGCGGCTTCACAGCCCCATCTTTCTTCACTTTGACTCCTCTTCTGAACTGCAGACTCCCACGTCACACTGTCTGTAGCCCACTGGACATCACTTGGCTATTCCACACATGCATACAGACTAACACGTCCCAAACAACCCTGCAAATGGGACCAGACCCTACTGCGTTCTCCTCCCACTTCACAAATGACACCTTCCCATACAGCCAGTCTCCAGGGTGAGGATCTCACGACCATCCCTCTACCCCATGGCTAAACCCCAGCCAGCGGTGCTGATGCCCCTAGTCTGGTTCTCCATTATATATTCTTCTACATCTCCGCTACTCTAAGCCATAACCCTTTCTTGTCTGGATCATTTTATGGTTTGTTTACATTCTTGCACCCTTGAATCCACTCTCCACATGACAGGCACAGTAATCTTTTTTTGTTTTGTTTTGTTTTTTTGAGACAGACTCTCGCTGTGTAGTTCAGGATGGCCTTGAACTTACTGCGATCCTCCTGCCTCGGCCTCCCAAGTGCTGGGACTACAGGCCTATGCCACCGTTCCCAGCTCCCTCTGCACTCCAAATGAAAATTACCTTCATGCAG
The DNA here is from genome assembly GCA_004026905.1 of Hystrix cristata. NCBI lineage: Eukaryota > Metazoa > Chordata > Mammalia > Rodentia > Hystricidae > Hystrix > Hystrix cristata. The sequence goes on along the minus strand of PVJO010001235.1, from coordinate 171,231 downwards.
TGCGGCCTCTCAGGACCTACATATCTGTTCTCTCCTGCTGACTACATCCCAACCATACCTGCCTTCTTTCTAGTTAATTTTAATGAACGGAAGGCTTTGGGGACCTTTGTTCTTTTTGCTTGAGTAACTCCTTCTAGTCCCTTTATGGTTTAAATATGCCCGGCTCATGTATGAACCGCGTCCAACTTGTTATTATATTACAGTGCCTTATTCTTTACCTTTATAGCACTTAAGGTAATCTGAACTTTAAATTTAATAATGTGTTTATTCATTAAAGTCTCCTCTTCCATTTAGTGACTCAGATAGTAGAAATCATTAATAGTTGTGTTCTCCACTATAGGTCTGCATCATGTAGCACAGTGCCTGGCCTATTTTAGGGATTAAAAACTACTTGCTGAGCTGGGTGTGGTGGCACACACCTGTAATCCCAGCACTCGGGTGGCTGAGACAGGAGGATTGTCATGAGTTTGAGGCCAGCCTGAGCTAATAGTGAGTTCAAGGCCAGCCTGAACTACACACCAAGACCTTGTTTCAAAAACAAACAACAACAAAACCTACTTGCTGAGTATTTCACTTTCGAATGCTCCCAACTCGTCAAGTAGCTATCATCTCTCCTTTCCCCCTTTTTGCCACCTTTAATAAATTGTCTTCTCTCAGTTTTTTAAAAAAAAACCTACTTGCTGAATGGAAGGAAAAAACTAGACCCTGTTCAAGGTCTCTGAGTGAGTCAGCGGCAAAGCCAAGATTCAAAATCAAGTCTCTCTCCTTTTTTAGATCTTTAAATGACTTCACTTTTTATTACTCCATGCTTCCTATGTGAGATGTTTAATTTCTAAGTGTTCTAAACACACCCTAAATCTATACAACATTCTGAATATTATTAATGCCTAGCCTAAGTATTATCACCTCTATACTGGTGACAAAATATTCTCATATTTAAAAATAAAGTCAGTATTTGAAAGGAAATACTGCCCCTTTCATAAAACATTCACCAAATAAAGAGATTTTAGGGATATGACATCAAGCCAATTCTATCTTTGCTTTTGATTTTTTTGAGACTATGTAGTCCAGGCTGGCCTTGAACTCCATGGTGCCCAGGCTGGCCAATCATAACTTAATGGCTTTTACTTAGGTGATATAAACTGTAAACTGATCCTAAGGGACAAAACTGTGATTAATGTGATTCCTTTACCTTCAAATATTAAATATTAAATTCAAAGATCACTAAGGTTGAATAAAAAATCACTAAGATTGGAAGATTCAACATTCTGATTTATGAACTTGGGCAAGTTACCGATTTTAGTCTGTTGAAACTATGCTGCACCGGGCCACAGCTTCTCTCTAAATTTCTCTACAGCTTAAGCATTTGTAACTATCTAACAGAAAAAAAATCAACAAAAATCTCTTCAGCGCCTGCTTTGTGTCCTGCACCATTTAGGAGCTGGGAACACGCATATTTCAGGGGTGGAAAAGAGATATTAAATGAGTAAAAACACACGATAATCTCAGATGCCAAGGGCTATGTGTGTTGTAGAAGGAAGTGGAAATGAGGGAGGATGACTCCAGTCAGTTAGGAAAAGGTCTCTCAAAAGTCTTGAGATGCAAATACTAAGAGTCAACCAAGAAGCCCAGTGTGGTGGGGCGCACACCTGTGATCCCAACACTCTGGAGGCTGAGGTAGGAGGACTGCCATGAGTTCGAGGCCAGCTTGGACTAATGTGAGTTCAAGGCCAGCTCATACTACACAGTGAGACTCTGTCTCAAAAAAAAAAAAAAAGTCAATCAAAAGCAGGTTTGGGAAAGGCAGCCCACCTAAGTGGGCTACGAAATTAGCGGGTGGGCATAACTGCAAAACATGAGAATACATCACAACATTTGTTTCAATTATACTCGTTTGTACCCATGTACTCACATGCGCATGTGTACACGCATGCCCTGGGAGGAGCTAGGAGAGTCCTGAGAAGAGATCAATGTGGTGGAAGTAAGGCACTGGGGCAGAGCAGTATGAAATGAGACAGGAGATATATGTAATTTTTCTACCTAAAACTTCAAGCCAAGGATTTTAAATTCAGACTGCCACTTCTGTCCTCACAATGGTTAGTCATGAGACACAGCATGGGAGAATCACGACCCTGCTTCACTATCACTTCTAAAGCTGGGCGTGGTGGTGAGGGCCTGTGATTCCAGCACTTTGGCAGCTGAGGCAGGAGGGTCGCCAAGACCAGCCTGAACTACATAAGGAGACCTGGTCTCAGAAAAAAAAAAGTTCCTTATGTGAAAAACGCGGAGCAGGTGTTCAACAACGTTCGGTAACACCGTAAAATTCTATGATTCTACATCATTTCAGAATAATGTATTTAGGTTTTCTGAGACAAGGTCTCACTGTGTAGCCCAGGCTGCCCTCGAACTCGCAGCGATCGTCTTGTCTCAGCCTCCTGAGAGCTGGGATCACAGGCGTGAGGCGCACGCCCAGCGATAAAAATCACCTATTTTAAACGCTGCGAAAATGAACGTGGCGTTTTATCAGAACTGTTTAGCGAGAGGAAGTTACACGATACACAAGGACATAAAATGTCCTCAACGTGACCGCGGAGGACGGACTGTTCTGGAAGATAAAGCCAGTTATCAAGGGGACGTTTACAACGCACTCCTGCACTGCAGGTTGGCCCTGCACTTTGGCACCCCGCGGCCCGTCCCCATCCCGCGATCATAGTCTCGAGACGCGACAAACTCCCCGCTTCGAAGTCTGACCTCACGCCGCGTCTGCCAGGGCGCGCGCGGGCGGGCGGCGCTGCTCACCTACGAGCTCGCCGACCATGAAGAGCAGGTAGAGCGCGGCGGCGAGCGTCAGCCGGGTCCTCACGCGCCGCTCTCGCAGGCGCTCGCGCCTCCGGCTGCAGCCGTCGCAGGGATCCGGCCCGAGGCTCAGGCGGCCGCGCGCCAGCGGCAGCTCGGGGTCCAGCAGCGCGTCGTCGTCGGCCTGCGGCGCGGGGCACGCGCCGGGGGCGGGCCGGTCGCCCGCGTCGCTGTCGTCCTCGGCCACCACCACGCGCAGCTTGCTGAAGCGCGGCAGCCCCGCGGCGCCCGCGTCGTCGGCGAAGTCGAAGGCGCTGGCGTCGTTGAGGAAGAGCGGCGCCGCGTCGCCCCTCCGCAGCAGCAGCGCCCGCAGGCGCGTCCACGCCATGGCGGCAGGCTACGCGCGCGCCCGAGCCCCGGGGCCGCGCCGCGCGCCCCCGCCCATGCTGTGGACGCGGCGCGGGGCGCGGGGGCCGTGAGGGCCGAGAGGGCGGCCGGGCCGGGGCGCGGCGCCGGGACGCGCGGGCTCGGGGGCGGTGGCCGCTCGGCTCGGGGAGCGGAGGCGCGGAGGCGCGGAGGCGCGGGGAGCGGGGAGCAGTGAGCCGGCAGTGGGGAGCAGGAAGCCAGCTCCAGAGCAGAGGCGCCCGCACCGCGCAGCCCACCGCATCTGACAGGCCGTCGCCACCGTCTCTCCCCGCTCTGCGCCCGGCCGCGCGTGCGCAGGGGAGGTGCTGAGGTTGAGCTGGGGCGGGGCCTAGGGAGGCGGGGCGGCCAATGGGCGGGACGGACGGCTGGAGGCGGGGCCTGACGGGCGCGATCCCGCCCCCTCGCCTGGCCCCACCCCTCGTCCCTGTTTCTGGGCCCCGGCTGCTCGCGCGAGCCCCGCCCCCCGCCCCGCCCCTGCCCCGCCCCGTGGCGCGCGCCCTGCCGGCGCGGGCTCGGGTCGCCGCCCTGTGCGGGGCGCGCTCCTCGGCCAGCCCGCGTGCCAGCACCTCAACCGCGTCGGACCCGCGGGCGAGCTGGGTGCGGGGGCGCCTCGCCCGGCGGCGCGTGGGAGCCGGCGGTTTCTCCGCGGGATGCTCCGCCTCTGCGCGGTCCGGTCTGGGCGCCGTTCTGGGCCACTGCGGCTTTCTGTTGTTTCCAGCAGACGCTGTGTGCGTTGCGCTCTGCCCGCTTTTGCCGCCGAGGTAGCCGGCGTGGGCCGCAGCCAAGCACGGGCCGTCTGGCGGAGGGATCCGTTTGGCCTTTGGCTCTGTTTACAGTACAGTTAAAAACAGGGCGTTCCGAATAGCTTCTGATGCAAACCTAAATTTTAGTGGCGAGGCGGAAGCCGGCAACCCCGCCGTCCCCCCTGGAGGACTCTCCGCCCAGGTTGCCTGGCTGGGCTGGGGGCTCCGGCGGCCTCGCGCTGCGATGCACCGTGTGTGAGTGTTTCCACCGCGCTCCGAGCGGCCGCGGACTCGGCCCGAAAACCGCGGTGGGCAGCCCCCCGCAGGCCGAGCCCGGCTTCCGCGCGGAGCCGGGGGCGCGCTCCGTCGATCCGCCGTTCAGGGTTCGCCGGCTTGTCTCGGGAGCACCGACGGTCTCCGCTCGCGGGCGTCCCTGCGTTTCGCGTGCCACTCGCCCCCCGCGGGGCCGCCGGCCCAGGCGAGTCAGGCGGAGGCCTCAGACCGGTTCCTAAACGCGCGGGGGACGACCGGGCCGAACTGTGCTGAGCAGGACACCCCGGCCGTCTACCTGGGCGTTGCTTTCCTGGCCCCAAATATCTTAGTCCACCCGCTTTGGGAGTGGGTGGGTTTTTTGTTTGTTTTTGGGGTTTTTTTTGTATTTTTAATTTTGACTTATTTATCCTGAAATGCTATTAAACAGCTACAGGAGAATAAAGCAAATATTTCAGGACTGTCATCACAGCTTCTTGACTTCAACTTCTTCACATAACTTCTCATTCCATTTAAGGGAAGGGAATGGACATTTTCAAGAGAAGTTGAGGAAGGAGCAGGGGTTGTCCTGGGTGTTCGCGGTTCCGGGTCCCGGCTTTTACCATTCGTTTCCCTGGGTGCTGGGGCAGCGTGGGGAGGACAGCGAAACTCCAGATGACGATTGTGAGAGAGACCCTCAAGTTCTGTCCCAGCTCTGCCCCTCACGAAGGGCAGACTAATTCCCTTGGTATTGCTCCTCTGCAGTCCTTAATAATAGCGACCTTCTTCATACCTGTAAGAATAGAATATGAAGAGGTGACTGAGTTATGAGAACAGGTTGCAGTTGGCATGTGGCTCCCTCATTCTTGCTCTGGACGCACTTGAACTTGGGGAAGCAGCACGAGAAGGCCCACGTGGGCGGGAGCTGGAGCTGGAGCTTCCAGCTGTGTGTGCCAACCAGGTTGGAGGGGATCCTTCAGCCCCGCAAAGCCTTTCCATGACTTCCCCTGGGAAGAGATGCTGGCCGGAACCACCCAGCTGAGCTACTCTCTGATGGCCCTGACAGAGGGCGCGGTAAGTGCTGATTGCTCCAAACTGGTCAATTTGGGGATGATGTATCACACAGCAATAAAAACTAATACACCGTATGTTAGTTTTCCTCTACACCAGGAAAGACACTCTCTTCTTCTTTCTTTCTCTCCTCCTCCTCCTCTTCCTTCTTACTCTTCTTCCTCCTCCTCCTCCTCTTCTCACAGTCTTCCTTCCTAGCCTGCCCTTGGGCCGTGGCATGATTTCCCTCACTGAGCTTTCAAATGGGTCAGATAGATTTCTGTGATCAGCTTGGAATGTAACCACCATTTGCAACCTTATTTCCATGCATTCAGAGTTTGCATTGCACAGTAACAATAGACAAGGAGTTCTGAAACATGACCCACTTTTAGTCCCCGCCTGCCAGCACTCTGCTTAGCTATTGCTTAGTGTGCATCTTTGCAAAGGACTTCATGCTTTTTTCTATTCTGAAGAAATTATTTGCAGGCAGAGGGAAAACGTGCCACCCATCAGTCCATCTCGCACCAGGTGACCCGTGGTGCACAGATCAGCTGGGCCCTAGCAGAGGTCCGGCTGGAAGACCAGCAGACCTGGAGGCAGCTCAGCTTGTCAAAGTCTGTTTTTTAGGCCGGGTTGCTTTGGGGAAGAACGACAACGCTAACATTTTCTTAAGGCTTGTCTGCCCGCCTGGCACCACGCGGGCAGCTTTAAGCTCACTTAACCCTTACAGCGCTGCTAGGAAGAAGGTCCTGAAGTCAGGTTGCTTATGTTTGAACCCTGGCTTTACCATCCAGCTCAGATGGTCTCTTGCAAGCAGTTTGACCTCTTTGTATTTTAATTCTTACTTTCTTTCCTTCTTTTTTCTTGTTTTGGTGTTTTTGAGACAGGGTTTCACTATATAGTTAATGCTGGATTTGAACTATGTAGCCCTGCGTGGCCTTGAACTTTGGGCGATCTTCCTGCCTCAGCCTCCTGAGTGCTGGGATTATGGCCGTGCACCACCACACCTGGCTGCGATTCAATTTTCTTGCCTATCAAATGGGGATAATAATAGTACCTGCTTCATGGGCCTGTGCTAAAAAAGACTAATACATGTGGCTGGGCATCATCCTGGGAAATCACTCTTGGAAACAAGTGGAGGAAGGTGAAAAAGTTGGTTTGTTTTCATGGAAATAAGGAAAAGGTACCACTTGGTTGACATATTTAAGTGCTGTGATTCCCCACCCCAAGAGCACTTTCTCCACAGAGTTTGCGGCTGCTAAGGGCCCCTTAGGATGTGTCCGGATGTGTCGCCTTCTCCTGCCAGGAGGGATGGAAGCCGCTGGCTGTGTGGAAGGAGGGTTAGCAATGGGACACCCAGCTGTGGGAGGATAAGGGTTTCTGCCTTCTCGGTTGCTCTGTAGGACAAGGATCCAGGATTTCAGGGTCACCCTCTTTTAGGGGGAGGAGAAGGGAAGGGAGGGCCCAGAAGGGATGAGAGAGGTGTGACCCTCCTGGGACAGGTGGGAGACAGAAGAGGGTGTCCTGGCTCAAGAGCCCATCTGCCTGGTCGGGAAAACCAAATTCATTGTTCTCCTGCCTTTGGCTTTGCTTTCCCTTGTCCACAGATCTCTCTCACCATACCTGGCTACAACTAAGGACGGAAGTTTCTTTCTTTCTTTTTATAGCTGATGTGCAAGGTCATTTCTAAAATATTTTTAGTGGTTAGATTCGTATGGCCCATAATGAAGAGTGATTATTAACTTACTAATAGCTTATGTTTATCCTAGATCTATTTTGAAGAACATTATAACATTTATGAATTAAGACAAAGAAACAACCGCAAACAAGTGACTCTTCTGGGGACTCTAAGAGCTGGTCCTTTAAACAGTGAAGGGTGTTGTATAATTGTGTAAACTCACGCCAAGTGTTATTGTGAGGATTAAATAGATTAAAATTGCAGTTCCAGCTTTTCTCAGAATTCCTTTATAAATAAAGATGGCATTAATTTTTTTCAGAAAAGTATCTTTATGTCGGTCCTCCCAGAATGAGAACAACAAGTTCGTCTGCTGTTTAATGCCTGCTTTTCTTGGAAAGAAACAAATCAATACAAAAAACCAGCCCAACAAACCACTCAAGAGAAAACCGAACCAAAGTTTCCTTTAATGGTTTTAGACCGACGGTAAGAATACACATGACTGGGCAGAATTTACCACGCTAATCACAAAGATCTTGGGGTGTGATTTACACTACACAATAATGCTTCAGAATCACCATGCCAGGTAGTAATTAGCCATAAAGTACTGTAATTATTGCAGCTATTTTATACCGACCAATGAAGTTTTACTCTCCTTTTGGTCATTAATTATTTACATCCTGCTCATTCACAAATAAGGATTAAAGCAGCGGGAAATGCTGTGGTTTTCCTGAGACCAGGTACTATTTAATCCTCATTGTAGGCGCAGAAACACTCAGACCCCAAAGATGGGTGGCGTAGATCGTAGAACCAGGATTCCACAACACAGCCACCTTGGGAATCCCTTCTCCTTAGCCCTGCTCTCCTCGGACCCTAACCCGCTCCCCGGGGATGCTCCCAGCCCTCGCTGTCTCCCCCTCGCCCAGAGAGACAGCTCAGTGGGTTCTGGCAGCAGCTGGAAGAGAGAGGCCCGTCGTATATGGGATGTAACCTGTCCGGCAGGTGCCCGGCCTGGTCTGCTGGTGGCCGACAGGTTGTCCCTTTCCTGGGATGCGTTTACCTGGCAATGTGCAGCGATCCTGGAGCCCTGATACTGGTGGAGCGTCTGACAGGTGGGGAGAAAATGTCACCTGCTGTTCTTTTGGGCCCCGTAGCAAGCTGGACTGGGTGTACTTGGAAAACTCTGCAAATGATTCCTGTTCCATTGAAATGGAAGAGGTCAGGCTGGGTGTGATGGTGTACACCTGTGATCCCAGCACGCAGGAGGTTGAGGCAGGAGGATCGCCTTGAGTTCCAGACAGCCTGCGCTACACAGTGAGTTCAAGGCCAGTCTGAATTACATAGTGAGACCCTGTCTCAAAAAAAGAAAGAAAGAAAGAAAGAAAAAGTAAGAAAGATACAAAGAAAGGAAGGAAGGAAGGAAGGAAGGGAAGTGGTCGGAGGTGTTTAAGTGGCAGGCCAGCCACACTGGCAGGGCGCCCACAGCAGTGCAGGTGCAGATCACAGCGCATGCTAATGACAGTCCTGGAAACTGAGTCAAACTGCTGTGGCTGAGAGTTTAATTACCCTGGGGGAGCAAATGTCACCAGACAGAGCCCAAGGAGGGCCCCAAGATGGAGATATGCAACCTTGACTCACCCCACCCACGACAGGTTTGCTGATTTCCATCACAAAAAAATGCTCAGATGAGACAGAAAGGAATTCATTAGGCGGCGTTTGAAGCACACAGTAAAGCAACAGAGTGCAGGCCCTCAAGTGAGAGGCGGGTTACAGGTTTCAGGGTCGTAACTATATAGCCCAGACTGGCCTGAAATTTATGGCAATTCTCCTGCCTCAGCCTCCCAAGTGCTGAGATTATGGGTGTGTGCCACCATGCCTGGAGTGTTACAGTATTTTTTCTGGGAATATTTACATGTTTTTGGAGGTGGGAATCTTGTGACTCTCTAAGAAGCTCCACCTTGTTCTTGGTTTAGGGGGTGGGGAGTTGTCCACTCCCAGAAAGATAAGGGACCATTTTATAGGCCAAAGGCAGGGCCTGGGATTTTTTTTTTCCCTAAAAACATCTAAAATGTTGAACTAAGATGTTTTGCCTAAAAACATTTTTCGAACACTCTCAGTCTGTTCCTTTATTTTAAAATCAGGTTTCTGGCTGGCGGTGGTGGCACACGCCTGTAATCCCAGCACTCAGGAGCCTGAGACAGGAGGATTGCTGAGAGTTTGAGGCCAACCTGGGCTGCATAGTGAGACCTTGTCTCAAAACAAAACAAAACAAAAAACCCTAAGAAAGGGGCTGGGGTTTAGCTCAGTGATTAGAGTGCTTGCCTTGCAAGCACAAGGGCCTGAGTTCGATCCCCGGCACCACAAAAAAAAAAAAAAAAAAACCTAAGAAAATAAAAATTGTACTTCAAAAAAGATAGTGACTTCAGGACACAAAGTTATGGAAGGTTTTCCTTATCTGTGTACCCTAGGTTTGTTTATGCTTCTTCTAGCCCCAAATCCCTTAAAGATATTGTTTTGTGAGACAGGCTCTCACTATGTAGTTCAGGCTGAGCTGCGACTTGCTATATAGTCCAGGATGACCTTGAGATCATTGTGGTTCTCCTGCCTCAGCCTCCCAAGTGCTGGAATTAAGGCTGCCTACCACCACACTGGGCCAGAAACCTGATTTTTTTTTTTTTTTTGAGACAGGGTCTCACCTTATAGTCCAGGTCGGCCTTGAACTTGCAGTGACCCTCCTGCTTCAGCCTTCTGAATGCTGGGATCACAGGCATGTGCCACTGTGCCCAGCAAGCACTGGCCTTATAGACACATAGTAAGAGAAGCCCAGGTGACTTCCGTTCCCCGGTCATCCTGCATCCATATCAAAGAGCCTCAGTCTAGATCACCAGTTGTTTCCCACATTACTTGTAGGCAGTCAAGATCTGTAGCTATGCATAGTTTCTTTTCTTTTCCTCCTTCCCTCCCTCCTTCCCTCCCTCTGTTCTCTCTCTCTCTCTCTCTCTCCTTTCTTTCACAGGCTCTTGCTATGTTGCCCAGGCTGCTCCTGAGCTCAAGCTGCTATTGGGGTTCTGAAGTTCTGCGGTTTCCTTCTAGAGATTCTTTCCAGGTTCTTCTCAGCCTGAACAAAGATTTGGACAAAACAACTGCAAAAGATCACAAGGTTTTATATCTATCAAAAATGGAGAAATAAACATGCCCTCAGAGTGAGCGTGGCCAGTTACAGGCAGGGGAAGAAGCCCACCGTGCAGAGTACAGGGCGGCCACTACAGGGAGATGCACTGTGGCCCTGTCTTTTGTCCCCTGCTCCTCAGCCTGATGCCAGGTCTAGGTTGTCCTATCAAAAACCTGCTTGATCTCACACCACAGAACCAAAGATAGCATTTTCTGGTGCATCCCGGGTGCAGAGCTTGGAACTGTTTTTCTGAGTGTGTGTCCTCGATCTCTGCGATTGACAGGTCACCCCCACTTGCCCAGCTGGTTTGCCACACTCTAATCTCCTACCTCAAAGTGATCCTCCTGCCTCAGCCTTCCGAATTGCTGGGCCTACAGGTACCCTCTTTCCCCCTAAAATAAGACCTAGCCAGAAAATAATCAGCATTGAAAACTAGAGATCGAGCCAGGTGTTGTGGCACATGCCTATAATCCCAGCACTCAGGAGGCTGAGGCAGGAGGGTTTTGATGAATTCGAGGCCAGTCTGAACTATATAGAGAGACTCTCTCTCAAACCCCCCCAAAAAGAAAGAAAACCAGAGATCAAAAATGCCAGCTGCAGTCAGCCTGTCCTCACCTACCTGCAAACACTATTCTCTTGCTCGGTGGCTACCCTGTAAGGACAGGCTGGGTGGGACTGGCATTTTTTTTGGCAGGGGGGAGGGCTGGCATTTTTGATCTCTAGTTTTCACATCTTGTCATTTTCCAGTAGGTCTTATTTTTGGGGAAATGTGGTACTCGCCACTGTCCTTGGCCATCCATACATAATTTTTAAGTGAAAGAACAAAATAATGTCTTTTATTTTCTGTTGTTTTAGTCTCATCATCCTGGAAATTTCCCCCAACCCCCATCTGCAGATAATCAGCCCCCCACTGTATGCCGATCATTAAACTCCAGGCAGGAAATCTACTTCCTGCCCCTCCAGCTCTGCTACCCTCCAGTTGTGTTTAGTCCTGCGTTGGCACCTCAAAGCTGAGTGCTGTTTTCTAAGTAGTTTGGACGTTTTCATCCCAAAGTGCATTATTCTGCACCTGCTCCCATGGAAGCTCACATCTGAACACGGTCAGAGTCTCCGGCTCTTCTGACGACCCAGCCAGGGGCTGGAAAGGGCGGATACTGAGTACCGTCGGTGCCATCACGATACCCAGGCGTAGGTTACCGCGAGGCACCGGCGTGGTGCGAAAGCAACTTAAGGGGACACCTCCGGTGAAGCCTTATTTTTAGAAACTGGGATGTGAATTCTGGATAATTTTCACTTGTCATAAAATAGTAGTTTCTAGTTTTTGTTTTGTTTTGCTTTGAAACAGGGTCTGGGTATATATTCCAGGCTGGCCTCGTACTTTCGGTGATCCTCCTGCCTCAGCCTCCTGAGTGCTGGAATTACAGGCGTGTGCCACCACCCCTGGCTTCTCCTTTAGTTTTTGTTATTTTGTTTTGCTTTTGGTGAGACAGGGTCTCATTACATATTTCAGACTGAACTCTTTTGGTTAAGCTCTTGAACTTTCTATGTAGCCCTCACTGGCCACAAATTCATGGTGATCCTCCTGCCTCAGCCTCCCGAGTGCTAGGATCCACCACTCCTGGATTTAGGAATGCTCATTCTGGTGATACTGAAAGAGTCAGGCACTCTGCCTGCTGGTTTGGCCTCCGTCCTGGTCCCTCTGATGTGACAGGTGGCTCAGAGGCTGGAACACGAGCAGCAGCAGGTTGCACCTTACTGAGCTGGGCCAACCTCCCATCCTGGCCTGGATGGCAGTGGCGAAATTAGCAAAACCACCTCTGTGGTTTTCCGATCCTTTCAAAGGCGTGGCTTAATTTGATGTACTTTGGGTCTGCGAGATGGTTATTTCTGTCGGAAGACATAATAACCTGAGCACAGAGAGGTTCGGTAATGTTTTTGCAGTCAGAGCTCATTGGTGGACCTCTGAGATATCCCGCCTGCCGGGGTCCTTCAGGATCTAAACACAAGTTGTTACTAAAGCACTCTCTTTGGTGTAATTAAATTTTTGGCAATCACTTTGTATCACCACTACAAATGACCCATTATTAACAGCGTGTGGAGACCATTCCTAACCGAGTGACGTAGAATGTTCTGTGTGCAACCCACAAGTTCCTAATTTTTCACTGTAGTGAGTCAACAGACAATATCTACAACTGGCAGGTCAAGACAGATTTGTAAACTGCGCGTGGTGGTGCATGCCTGGGACCCCAGCACGCGGGAGGGTGAGGCAGGGGATCACCACGAGTTCCAGGCTAGCCTGGGCTACTGAGCGAGAACTTGCCTCCAAGAAAAAAAAAAGAGTGAAAGATTTGTAAATATGTTTTGTGTATGCTCAATGACAAACAACAATAGAATTTAAAACAGAAACTGTTCACAGAGCCTCTGGGTAATGCGTGTGGAAGTGGTGTGGTAGCTGTGGGGCAGTACGGGTGGTGGTGGGAAATTTTTCTTTGTCCTTGTAGATCCCTCGGTACAGTCTGAATTTTGGGGGGTTGGTGCTAGGGATCGAACTCAGGGCCTTGTACTTGCTAGGTAAGTGCTCTATCACTTGAGCTAAATCTTCAGCCCCTCAGTCTGGATTTTAAAAACATGTGCAAGTATTACTTCCATAAATAAAAAAAAATAAATATAGAGCCAGGTGTGGTGGCACACACCTGTAACCCCCGCACTTGGGAGGCTGAGGCAGGAGGATCACCATGAGTTTGAGGCCAGCATAGGATACATAGTGAGTTCAGGATCAACTTGAGCTACATAGTGAGACTTTGTCTCAAAAGAAAAAAAAAAAAAAACAAAACCCAGAAAAAAAAGGAAAAAGAAGTGACACAAAATTAAAAAATTCCTACTAACGAATATTGCTCAGTCTTTTGTGTGCGTGTGTGTGTGCGTGTGCGTATGTGTGTGCACGCAAGCACAAGCTCACATGCAGACCAGACTGGAAGGACACATGCATCGGTGCAGGTGCGGGGTGGAGAGGACAGAGAGACGAATGTAAGTGTATACCGAGTGCCCCGCAGGTTCAGAGCTGTGGCATCTGAGTGCTTCCTGTTTGGCTTTGCTGTGAACGAGCCTGCGTGTGACTGTGCTGCGTGCGAGCCAGGCTGGTACCCTGCCACATAAGGACGCTTCTGGGTCTCTCTTCTCAGTATTGTTGTAAGAGAAGTGCGTGAGCTGACTCATCCACCCCTGTGCCCTGCGTCACCACAGAGTGGCAGAAAGCCTCATTCATGTTCCTTTGCACACCATCAATTTCCTTTCTTGGCTCGGTTTCGAGCGTAAGTCACCAAGGGTGCATGGGTTGAAATGCCCAAATCCAGCGTTTGCTGATTGCATCACAGTGTCTCTCCTGCTCTCTGCAGTCCTGGGCTCAGGGTCTTGGCGAGCCCTGAGCCTTGTCAGAATCCTACTGTGAGCTCAGCAATTAAATGACTGACTCTGAAGCTCAGTATCTTCATCTGTGTAGTGGAGATGCTTATAATTATCCTGCAGGGTTATTATCAAAATCAAATGAGGTAACTCATGCAAAAGTTTTTGAAAACTACAAGCACTGTACAAATGAATATAAAGGATTATTATTCTATTTGTCCCAGAACAAGATACTTGCTGTCCACTGACTACAGGCTTAGAAACGGAGCCTCTCTGCCTTACTTTCCCTTTCCGTCCCTTGCAAACCATGCCCTCTCCCTCCCCCAAAAAGATTTTCTTGGCAGGACCACTTTGGTTGCTTAGTGTTTTCAGAGTGATGTGCCAGGAGTCACAGGCCAGTCTAGGAACTTGGAGTAAACCAGTTCCTTTTTCAACCTCCAGCACAGTCTCACCCCTAGCATCAAGTCATTTGAACCCTTTTTCTGTTTTCTCTTTGGCTCCTACTACAGTTGGGGCCCTGTGGCCTGTGCAGTGTTTACTAAAGTCTTTCCCAGCTGCAGTGGTTTTCAAAGGGAACCCACATTTTTTGATACTTCATCTATGACAGTAGGGTCTCTATTCCTGTCCTTTAAATCTGGGGTGGGCTCTTGACCCTCTGACTGGTACAATAGGGTGGAAGGGTCACTATGTGACTCTCAAGGCTGAGTCACAAGAGACCCTGCAGCCTCTGCCCTGTTGTCTGGGACCAACCGGGTTTGTACCCAGAATTGTGGAAAGAATTAAATTTGCACACCAAGGTACCACTATATTTGTAAATCATATCCCTGGCAAAGGACTTATAACCAGAGTATATAAAGAACTCCTACAATTCAACAACAACAGAAAGACCCCAATTAAAATGTGGGTTGAATGAATAGCTATTTCTCCAAAGAAAATCTCCAAATGTCGAACAAACACACAAAAAGATGCTCAACAGCACTTGTCACTAGGGAAATGCACACCAAAACCACAAGGACGTAGCACTTCACACGCATCAGGAAGACTATCCAAAAAAACTGTGCACACACGATGTTGGCAAACACACAGAGAAATCAGAACACTCATGCATTGGTGATGGGAATATGAAAAGGTGTAGCTGTTGTGGAGAATGGTTTGGCAATTTCTCAAAAGATTAAATATAAAATTACCATGTGATCCAGTCGTACCACTTCAGATTAACAAAGCAAAAGCAAAGACTTTAAAGGATCTTTTTACATCTGTGTCCCGAGAGCGTTATTCTCATCAGTGTTCATCAGTGGGTGGATGGATAAACAGCATGTAGGATGTACATACAGTGGAACATTATTCAGTCTTAAAAAGAAGGGAAATCCTAACATCTGCTACAACATGGATGAACCTTGAGACATACACTACGTGAAGCAAGTTAACTACAGACAAACAAATACTGCATGGCTCTACCTCCACATATATGGAATACACAGAGTAGTCAAATTCAAAGAGACAGAAAACAGAATAGGGGCTCTGGAGGAGGTAATGGGAGATAGCGTCTCTGGGTACAGAGTTCCGGTTGGGGAAAATGGAAAGTTCTGGAGATGGACGATACTGATATGAATGTACTCAGTGCCACAAAAATGGCACTTACAATGGTGAAGATGGTACATGCTGCGTTATGTGGATTTTATGTGTGAATAATAAATAAAAGATGGTACACACTATTTATGTGTAAAAAATAAATAACCCAAAACTTCCCTTGTGCTTCTGATTAGTCAGTCTCTTTCCCTCTGAGCCCTGGCAAGCTCTGATTTGCTTGTAACCACTATAGATTTGTTTTACCAGGTCCGGAGCTTCCCGTAAATGGAATCACACAGCACGTGCCCTTTTGTACCTGTCTTCTTCTGTTAAGCATAATGAGTTTGAAAACTTCCCATGTGTGTGGATGATTGAGCCTTTCATGTTGTGCAGTGTTCCACCGTGTGAATGGACTGTAGTTTGTCTATTCTCCTCTTGGTGGATATTTGGCTTGGGTAGATTTGAAGTATGCCTCTTTTTAAGAAATATGTCTACTTTTTATAACAATTAGGGCTACCAACTTATTATAGTAGAGCAGAGATGGAGGGGGAACAGAAAGAATAAATTATGAAGGAGACATTAGAGACCTCCTAGTGTAACTAATAAATCCGGCCTTAAAATTTGCTTAGTATGGATACAGTATAAGCTGGAGGACTACTGATTTCTCCTTAATTTCGTCCCATGTGTCCATCTGACCCTTCTCTGTCCTCTTCCTCACTTAAACAGAGGAAACAGCTGCTCTAGATGGCCTTGGGACTGAGAAAGAATTCTAAACAGGTGGGACCCCTAGTTACTTGGGAGAATTATCGGCCATGACCATCCTGACGCAAGTCATAAGTGTGAATTCTATTGCGAGGCCTGAGTGACTCTGGAGGAGTCCTGGCTGAGGAAGGAAAAGCAAGGGCCTCCTAGGGGAGGACAGGACCCCACGTGGTCAGGACCTCCAGAGATAGTGCCCACTGTGAGGACACCCCAATTCTTTTCTTGCATTCCCTCATCCTCTCCCTTCCCACTATAACGTTCCAACCTTGTCTACTGTTCTCAAGATGTTAGCCTTCTCTGAGTGGGGAGAACATCCGTGTCTTTAAGAAAGCATCCCCTGATTCTGCAGGGAGGCTGCTAGTTGCTTTCCTGCATCCATTCTCCCTGTCTCCCCAAGGTTTCGCCATGCCATGGCTGTCGGTGAAAGACTGCATTTCCCAGACTCCTCTGTAGCTAGGGATGGCAGCTGAATGAGTTGCCGTGTGCAAGTGGCATGCACAACTCCAGGTCGTGGCAGGGAGAAGGGGCTCCTTTCTCTCCAACCGCGTCCCACCATCCCTCTGCCTGCCATGCGAACTGCTGAGGCTTCTGAGACCCACGGGACAAGGCCAGCACCCGGAGAATGACAGCGCCCAAGCTACAAGGAACCTGTGTCTCTGTGTAGATACTATTTTGTTTGATCTACTAAAACTTGGTTTTTGTTATAACAACTAAATATATACTCTACTTAATATAAGTCCTACCACGGGAAGGTACTGAGTGAGGCAATAAATGTCTAAGGATGAGTGAAACAAGCCCGGTGGGTGGCACATGCCTGGAATCCCAGCCATGTGAGAAGCTGAGGCAGAAGGATCGCAAGTTCAAGGCCAGCCTGAGCAACTGTCTCAAAAAAACCAAACCAAACCAAAAAAGTGAAGCAACTTGACAAGTCCTGAGACTGATGCAGACTCAGTACTGTATTTCCCCCCAAATAAGACTGGGTCTTATATTAATTTTTGCTCCAAAAGTTGCAATAGGGCTAATTTTCAGGGGCTGTCTTATTTTTCCATGTACATCAATCTACATTTATTCATTTATTCACACACGAAAAGCTACATTTATTCATGTACAACAGTCTATATTTATTCAAATACAGTCACGCCATCATCTCCTGGAACCGAATTCCAGCCTGAATTTCTTGCAGCTCTGGTTCCTGCAGAACCACTGGCCCCAGTCTCGTGTCCAGCAATAGCGTTCTCCTTGGAGCGCTTCCTGTCCACACAGCCTGCTCATGGTGCGCTAGCGACACAGCTGGCAGTGATTTTATCCAGGAATTCTCCACCCAAGTCATGACTTCTTGCAGGCAGGCTTCACGAAGTTTCCATCCAACCAAGAGTTCACTGAAGACTTACGAGACAGGAGTGGCAACAAAAATGATGACAGTTAAGAATGATGGTCCGCCAAAAGTGATGAAAAGTTGCAGAAAGTGCAACTTTTCCAAAATTCAGAAAACGTTTATTTCACAGGAGTGTATTACGTACACCTGTTATAACACGTGATGTACTGAATGATGAAGATTCATACAGACACAGCCACGTCCAACTGTTATATCAAGGGCACGTGTTACTCGTGCGTTGTGTCTGTGCTGACTGGCCATTTGGCAGTAAGTCTCCAGTTCACCTGTTGACACAGGCGTTTGCCTCTCATCCAAGGCTCCCAGCTGGGTGTTCACAAATACTTATTATAATTTTTTTTGTTTTTTTGAGACAGGGTCTCATTATGTCGTTCACTTAATTATAATTTATATTATCATTTCAGTATTAATGTCAATGACTCTATTTACTTATGTTTATATATTAATAGTATTGTTTTATAATTCAATACATCTGTTGTGTGTTGCATCGGATGTAGTAAATGCATGGGTCTGGCTGACAGTCTTAACTGGGGCTCATTTTGGAGCATCTTTTCTTTTTTTTTGGGCTGGGGATCAAACTCAGGGCCTTGTGCTTGCAAGGCAAGCGCTCTAACCACTGAGCTAAATCCCAGCCCCTATTATGAGCATCCTGAAAAGTCATGCTAGGGCTTATTGTCCAATAAGGTCTTATTTTTTGGGAAATAGGGTAACTGTAGTGTAGGGTGGTCTATCACAATGGCTTTATTTGAGATAGAAACAGAGCCTGGAGAAAGACTTTTTCTTTTTGGTCAGGATTACACGTGATGATGGCATTAGGAAAGACTCCCTAGCCAAGGTGATGTCCGAGTCGGGATTGGGACAGTGAGCTGAATTTCATCAGCAGAAGAGGATAAACAGGCAGAAAGGACACAGAGATGCCGTGCACGGAGTGCCCAGAATAACCTGCAGGGACGCAGGTGTTGGTGACTGCGAGGAAGAGCGCCTGGTCAGGTTAGGTAGGGCCGGCCTGGCACGGCCCTGGAAGGTGGCTTCAGGTGAGAAGACTCCAGGGTGCTCGTGGAAGGGTCTTGCACAGGTGGCAGGAAGCCAGACTCCAAGCCCGAGGCCGAGCGGTCCGGCTGGGGATGTAGCTCCGCGCGTCCTGCAGTTCCAAGGACAGCCGGAAACAGCGAAGAAGGTGCGGCAGGAGAGCAGAGGAGGAGGCAGAGGCCACCGCTTCAGCTTCAGGGGAGGGAAGGACATGGCGGAAGAGGCATCTGGAGGGAACCAGGAAATGACCAGACAGGCAGGAAGGGGCTTAGTGAAAGCGGTGGTCAAGAAAGTAAAAAAGTCCCAAATGGCCTCGGTTTACTTCCTTGAGTGTCAAAATTACAAAATTATTCTTTCAAAACTGGGCTACCATTTCCCAGATTTCCTATTTTAGAAATGAACCACTTCCAGAATACCTCAGTGATGCAGTCTCATTCGGACCGCTTCAGTGTGTCTCCCTCTTGGCTTGCGAATCTGGTTTGTTGACTGAGCTAGAATCTGCAGGGCTTGGAGGTACTGGGGATGCCGGCAGAGACCGCTTCAGGATGGAGGGCCTGATTTAGCACTGAGCCTGGGGGCTCTGATGGCTCACATAGCCGAGTTCCGTTCTGCAGGGTCCTTAGTCACCTAAATTTGCAGGTCTCCCAGTGGGTCCCTCCCTCTGGTGATTAGCTGATGCACAGGCCAGACGAAGCGTGGCCGCTGGCCTCTGCATGAGACAACTCGAAGGGTCTCTGTAACTCCAGAATTCTCCACAGGATCAGCCAGTGTCTCCCATGCAACCCCGAAGCAGTTCAACTCTTCCGCTACCCAGTCTTTCTTCCTTCCCTTCCTGACAGGTACCCTTTGGAAACCTTCTGTATGTAAATCTCTGCCTCAGAGTCTGTGTCATGGGGAATCCCATCTGGTGCAGTTGGTCCCATGCTGTTCTGCCAATGACAGCCCCCAGCTGGTTAGGGATGGGGCCCCGTCACTGGTAGCCGGTGGATAATAACAGCGCCTGGTGTACTACAGCTGAGCAGTTGTTAAAACACTCGTTGGCAGGAGTTGGGGTACCACACTAGTGGAATAGTGTAATAACCTGGGTTCTCAAAATGTCTGGAGAAGCTAGGAATTATTAGGGCGATGGGATTGCACGCCTCTTGTTATATGCTGTTGAAGCACTGGAGAAACAGTAATGAAGGGCAGAAGGTCATTAGCCTCTAACTCAAAATGAAATGTGAAAGTCAGAGGGCTTCCCTGGTAGCACGTAAGTAGACTCTCAAATCCTACAGCCACTGGAAGGGGACCACGGGATGGAGGAAGGGGAAGAGGAAGGGGAGGCAGACGTGAAAAGAACTGAGAGGCATACAAGTACCAACTAGCCACAATCAATGTAATCATTATGTGTCAAAAACACGAACTAAAAAAAAAATGAAATGAAAAATGCAGAAAGGGGATCTAGAGACAGAGGGAGGGGAAGGAAAGGGGAATAAAAAGAGTTAAGATATGTGACATACGTGTACCTACCCCCTAAGATGAATGTAAACATTATGTACTGCAAACATGTACTAATAAAAATAAATACAAACAAATCCTGAAGCCAGATGGCAACAAAAGTTGAAAATCAGGCCCAGGCTTATCACAGCAGCAGAGTTCGATAGAATAGGGAATTCTCAGCCACCCAAATGGGGAAATCTGAATTGATAAACTTGAAAATCTTGACTCCCAAGATTCTTCTAGATCCCCCGGGCTGGAGGAAGCATCTAAGTCCTTCTTGTTAAAGGCCAAAGATCCCACTTTACTTGAGTGTAATGTAAGACAACATGCAGCACTCCCCAGTTAACCCTCACCTCCCCACTTGGCTAGGGTCACTAGCTCAGGAAACGATACAACCAACACTTGCCTTAGCTGTTAAAGGAGAATGTGAGCCATGTGTTAAAAGAGCTGTAGTATTGGCTAATATGTATTGGCAGAATCTGGGAGAATATGTTTAGTGGTGGAGCCTAAAGATGCCAGGTTGATAAGAGTGAAATAATAAGGTTGGATAAAGGAGAATTTATGAATAAGGGAGCGTTCTCCTATAACACAAGATTCAACGCTCTGGCAAACAGTGTTAGTTTGCTATAGGGATGGTTTTGAGGAAGCACTTTTGAAAAAGTGCAATGGAAATTCAGGCTGCTCTGGCAGATAGTAAAGGATTAAAAGGCTCAGGTACGTGTGCTTTCTAGAGTGGATGTGTTACACAAGTCTGTAAAACCACCTGACGACGATGTTCCGCAGGAGAGTCCAGATGATACCCTATTAAAGTGATAAGGAATATGCTGGTAGAAAGGGCGTCTGGATCACTGAGAAACTCAGTGGTGACCATCTTTTGTAGGTTAGGGGCACAGAAGTAAGCTATGCCATGATGGTGCTGGAGATGACAGGATCCTAAAGAAACAGAGGTCAGGCTGTAAGGTGTAAACCATCGGAAGCAAAGTAGGCGGAGTTACCTTAATAAGCAGAATCTTTTTCAGAGGTGTCTGACATGTAGAGAGCTGTGGAGATGGTCAAGAAATCATAGGTCTAGATTTAGATGGATGGGCAAATAATAAGGGTTGTGACAACAGCGGAATTTAAAAACCCAAAAACCAAAAGGAGGAGGAGGAGCAGGAGGAGGAGGAGGAGGAGGAGGAGGAGGAGGAGGAGGAGGAGAAAGAGGAAAAGGGCAATTGCATTAATGATCAGGAGGCTGAGGGCAGTTGCCTGAAGAAAAAGTCATGGGTCCTCTCCCAGTTTCTGTATTTGACTCAGTTTTCAGATCTAGAGCCTACTTGCTGAAGTCTCCTTGCTAGGTGTATCCTTGCCAGAGAAGGTTAGCTTGCTCTCAGGTACAGATTGATGAATACAGTTTTTTCCATCCTTATAAAGAGGGAGAGTAAGAACCAGTTTGCATCTATGTGGGAATGAACATAGTGAGTATAAATTTATGTTCCTGCCCCAGGGCTATGTTAACTTTTCACTCTTTCACATAGTTCAGTAGCAAAGGCTCGAACTACCTGAAGACGCAGAGTATCACATGTAATCTGTTATAATTATGACTTTGTTAGACTGGGTCAGCAAGAAGTCCCCTGTATTTTGGTGGCCTTGGAAAAATGCCTGTGGTTCAGAGGGTGGGAGACAAACCCCGTGAATATTAAGTGTCTTGCAACATCAGTTTTTAGAGGGCTAGTGGCCTGGGCATGCCAGGACATCCCCTCTGAAACAAAGGACAAGTTGTATCTGTTCCTCCCACTGGGAAGGAAGCACAATACCTGGTAGACGTCTTTGGGTAGAGGAAGCAGAACTGCAATCCTGTTAGTGAGTAACTTGGAAGGCTTCCCAGGACAGGGCTTTGCAGCATGTCCAGCCCATGTTGCTTGGGCCTTAAGATCTACAAGACCCCCGTGAGGGCGGGTCATATTAGTGGTAGGAAAAGATGTTTTGTGTAATTTATGGCAGGCCTAACTGAAACACCACACAGACCCTAGGATTTGGAGCAAGGCCCACCATTTGCACCAAATTTTCAGACCTTCTGAAAATGAGTTCCTGCTGTACTACTGTGTTTCTATAAGAAAAAAAGAATAGCTAATTATGTGACCTCATGTATCCATGCGACCAAAAAACCTACTGTGTGCTGGCTTTTGGGTTCTGTCAGACCCATGGAGTTAGAAAGTCAAGTGGGTCCAGTAGCAACTCATTATACTTTAGAAGTATGCATCTGGATTTGGGTATAAGCAGGGGCAGGGGACACCGGCAGATAATTTAGGCCCTGTTACATTAACAAATGTTGCTGCTGTTATGGTTTAGCCAGTGTTAAAAGACACCAGCAAAACTGTCTTAGTGAAGGTCTAACTGGGAAATTGTTCTCAGTATATGAAACAAAAAACTTATTAGAGGGAATTGGTACACATAACGGAATGGAGGAACTAAAAAATTAGTAGAGATGGTGAATCAATCACAGGTTACAATGGAGAGGAGGTGGCATCCCCAGAACCCAGGAGAGGGGTGGCCTGCTGTGTCAGGGGTCAGTTAACTGCCTTTTCTTTTGATATCTATTCTTCATTGTAGTAGGCATGATTCTGAGATGCCCCAGAGTCTCACCTCGCCATCCATGTTCTGTGTGGCGCCTTCCCCTTGAGAGTAGGTGAAATCCACCTGTGAATACGGTGGATTCAGTTCCTATGATTAGGTTACATCAGATGACAAAGGGGAAGAAGTCCTCAGATCAACTCCAAGTTAATAAAAAAAGGTGATTTCCATGTGTCTGGCTGAAAGAGGTGCTCCCTCAAGAGGAACTGGTTTCTTCCTGAGAGAGGAGATCCAAAGTTTAAGGGAGTCTGTAGAGGGGCCACATGGCAAAAGAGGCCTCTAGTTGACAGAGGTACTCAGTCGACTGTCAGCAAGAAAGTGGGAACTTCAGTTGTACCCCACAGGAACTGAGTTCTGCCAAAGACCCAAGTGAGCTGGGAAGTGGGTTGTTTCCTCATTGCGCCTCTAGATGGGAAGCATATTCAGTTGATATCTGTATTTCAGCCTCTGGTCTCCCAGACAAAGTGTGCCCGATGCCTCAGGCCCAGACACTGTGAGATGCTAAATTTGTGTTGTTCTAAATCACTGAGTTTGGAGTAATTGTTCCATGGCAGTTGAAGAGCAATACAGGTCCTGTACTGTATTGGTCATTTGGCATGATACTGCGCTTGGTCAAAAGAGGGTGCTGCAGAAACACGGCAAGAGGGGGGATCTGTCTCTCCCTGATCTGTCTGTGCTGCTCCTGGAATGCATGTGCCTTCTGTGGGGGTCCCTAGCCCGAGGTACTCAGTGCCTCCCTCTGGGCAGTTCCCGGGGCATCTGCTGGGGGCTTTGCAATGAGTGCTGGCATCTCCTTGGAGACAGTTTCCCCCCATACCTTGCAGGTTCTTCTGGCAGGGAACTTCCCAGGGAGCCATGCCTGTTCTTCTTCCAGCAGGATCTTAGTCTTGGCGGGTTGGAAAGGATCTTATCTGATGCTCTCAGTGGCAGGGTTGTGAGAGCTCCTTGTATCTGTGACACTTGTATTTGTTACAGTTCGCTTTATTGCTTACTGGCTGATCCTGCCCAAGCCCACTGTCTGTTATAGTGAATAATTCTTTATGTTAAACTCTTCTTGTTCAAATTACCATGAGGACGGTTTCTCCTGAGTGGACCCTGGCTGATACACATGATGATGCTGGAATCACAGTGTGGCATCCAGTTACCCCATGAGGGGAAAAGCAACAAACACCTTGATTTCTCTCTGTGCTTCCCTTCCAGTCTCTCAGCCTCCAGTCTCTACCAGCACTGGCCAAACTCAGTGAAGCAGCTAGCACAGTGTGGTGGACCTAATATGGTCAATTTGAGCCAGAACACCCAGCCGGACTGAGTTGGTGTGATGCTGGGCATATGAGATCCACCTGAGGGTTGTTGCTGACGCAACATAAGGCAGAGTGGGAGCCGTAGCTAGTGGGCGGTCTGTCTCCCAGGAGAAGCTCTGCTGCGGCTGGTTCTTCCTAAAGGAACTCAGCTGTCCTTGTCGAGGAAGGATCTTGGGGCCTTGCTGTCATCGAGGATGCTGCTGTTGCTTCGGAGGAGCTCTGGTTGCCATCTCTGCCACGAGCATCGTATCCTGGTTCCAGGGAAGATCTTTCCAGCCATCATGTGCAGACACGGACGTACATGGGACAGTGCTGTGGGCTCCCAGCCCTCAATTGGATCTTTTGGGTCTCCAGTGCCTAGGTGGACATTCGGCACCTTCTGCATTTGGCTTCTTGGTGAACATTGTAATCTATAAATATCCTCTATTAAATCTGCTCTCTTACAACTATTGGTTCTAGCAAATCTAACTAAGACACACAGGAAATGGGAACAGTGGCCCCTTGTGACAGACAGCAGGGAAAGGGATGGTGAGGATGGGGCTGAGGGGAGTGGAGACTGAGGGAGCCATGCAGTGGTCACTGACACTAGGGGATTAGTTCTACTAAATACACGATGACATTCAGACAGGTTATATTTATCTATTTCATAACTATTCACCCCACTTCTAGCACACATAATACAGACTTTTCTGAAATCTAAGAAGGAAAAATGACATTCTGAAATCTTTAGCTGTAAAAAAAATGCATATATTTTCATCTAGTAAATTAAATAAACAGTTCTTTAAAACTAAAACGAGCAGGGTGTGGTGGTACACACCTGTAATCCTAGCACTTGGGAGGCTGAGGCAAGAGCATTGCTTCAAACTGGAGGCCAGCCTGAGCTACATAGTGAGTCCAAGATTAGCCTGAACTACACCGTGGGATCCTGAATCAAAGAAAAAAGAAAAGAAGAAAAGATGAATGTAAGTAAAGAATTAATTTTAAAGATAGAACTTTCATAAAATAATTCAAAAGATGTTGACAAGGGATTTATAGGAGGTCAAAGATGAGGGCAATGATTTAGAAATTACTTGCTCTACTGGCATTTTTAAATTGAAAAAAGAATTGGAGATTCTGAACTCTTAGCGTTATTGACCTCATCATGTTTATATACTATCTTGAAGCTGATGGAGTGGTCGACTCGCTCCTAGGGTGAGCAAGCCTGTCTTTCACTGTTTCTGTCTTGGCTCATCCCACACGCCTCGGTTGCCAAATAATTAACCAACTAAGTTGGCCTTGTCTGGAAAGATGAACAAGAGAAAACACCGAAGAACACCACCAGTCATGTGACCTCCTACTCAGTAAGCTTCCTCTAGGGTTACAGGGACCAGGGACACCTGGTGACCTGCGGGCAACATCAAAATCACGTCAAGAAGACTGGTTACTACAAGAACTCATGACCATTCCAGTGCCACTGGTGACCTGGCTATGGGTAAGACCAGACTCCACAAGACCCTCTGTAAGCTTTTGTGCCTGTGACCCCTGGCGAGGTGGACTTTGCACATTCTACCTGCTGACTTACTGCCAACAGAGGTCCTTTTCCTCTTGTCTCTGTCTCTCGAGTCATCGGCTTCACTGGGTGGCAGTGGAACTGGTCATTTTCATGGTCACAATTTCACCTTTTGGCCTGGAGAATCTTTGGAAATTATTCTTATTGAGCAACTAAATCACTCTGAAGAGAGCATTTCAAGTAAGAGAAACGGGCAATTTTGCAAAGCTCTACTTTTAGCAATTTTAATGAAGCATGATTAATATGTCTTAGCTAATTTAAGTAAATTTATACTAAAAGGAAAGCTGGGTGCTAGAATAATGGCTTCAGTCCTTAGAAATCCTATTTTCTGCATAACAAAGACAGAGAATAAACACTAATAACAGGTAACTACTTTGATATCTACACATAAATTTAACAAGTGACTTTTGTGAAAACCCCAAACTGAAAGAAACATTGTCTTCTGAATGATATATGAAAGAGAACTTTTGAACTTAAAGTCCTGTGAATAAATGAACATTTGCCACTGGTTTCATTAATAGCCCCAAAACACAGATGACATCTCAAATGACTATCACTTAGTATTATCAATATCAATTTACTGTCAGACATACTGAAAAAAAAAGAAAGGAAAAAAAGAAAAAAAGAAAGAGGGGGAAAAAAAACAGGAGCAAACAGGACATGCTACCCTCCAAAAGAGATTAAGGCAAGCCTTCACGTTTTCCGTGCTTTGGGGCCTGATCTTCTAACTCTGCAGGTCTGGAGCCTGAGTTGCCAACTTAGCCAGTGGGGATTTGCCCCCCAAAACTAGCTTCTTGTGTGATGTTTGTTTATGTAAGGGAATATGTAGAAAAGCATAGATGTGCCATGTCTTTTGATACTAATTTCAGTCATTTGAACTCTCTTACCCCAACAGCGAAGTCTACTTCAGAAAACAAATTAAAACTGAGAGGCTACTTTAAAAATCTAATCTATTTAAGAAATCACGTTAAGGTTGGTAAACATACATCACTGGAGCACTAACAGCAGATATGCTTCTTCTGGCACATAATAAGTGCTCAGTTAAGGGCTGTTATTATTTGCAGGTGTGCTTTACAGTTTATATATTGTTTTTCATATGTATTATTGGGTACTTGACTATCACAAGAACTACAGTATGTCAACGAATGAGTCTGGAATTAGCATTACCATGGCTCCCATCCCCAGTACCACACACACACACACACACACACACACACAGAGCTCAGAAAGAGCTGTTATAAGTTATAGCATAACTTATATAGTGGACATATGTTGTTTTGATTAGGCCAACTTCCTTCTTTTGGTAATAAGATTCAGAGTTTCTTTTAAGGAACAAGTGAGTGTATTAGTTACCTTTCCATTGCTGAGTCAAAATATCTGACACCTGCAATTTAAAGGAGGAGAAGTTTACTTGGTTCATGGATTCAGAGGGTTCGGTCTATGGTCTGCTAGCTCCAAGGTAGACATGGCACACGGTGGAAGGGCCTGGTGGAGGAAAGCTGCTCAACCCATGACAGCTGGGAAGCAGAATGAGGAGAAAGAGAGAGAGAGAGAGAGAGAGAGACAGACAGACAGACAGACAGACAGAGAGAGTGCAAGTGCAAGCCAAAAGGAGAACTCTGCCCCACTGAGGGCATGTCCTTGTGATCTACTTTCTAACCACTTCCTAACAGTTCCTAATAGCCTCAACTGGGAACTCATCAATGGATTAATTCAGAGGTGAGTAGAGCACCCCATAATCCAATCACTTCCAAGAATCCCACTCTCATATGTGAGGATTTTGTGGGGTGTTTTAGATTTAAACAATAACAGCAAGTAGGTTATCCAAGTAATTTGAGAATTTTCTTTTTGTTTATTTTGTTTTTTAAAGCCAGGAGTGAGTTGGCTTCACTGGGGGGCTATAAGGTCCAGGAAACTGAGGCTATTTTGCTATCACACTGAGATAGCTGTGGGAGTGAGGTCTGCAGAGAGGAAAGCAGAATGGAGAATTGAAGGGAGAGAGAGAGAGACAGAGATCCCTGGTTTCATGTGAGGAAATATATAGAACAGTCTCTGAAGCCAGATCAACTCCTGGACTTTTCAGTTCAGTGACTCAATAAATTCCTGGTTTTGCTTAGCAAGGTTTGGATTTCTCTTCTTACAACCAAAAAAACCCCTAATGTGGCCAAAGATTATATAAACTGGGCTTGAAGCAGATCTTTTGACATCAAACCTTTAATCTTTCCAGTGTTGCATACTTCAAAAAGTCCCCCTACTACAAATGTCAAAACTGATCAGGTGATTCTGTGGGAGATTTGAGAATCTTCTTTCTCTATGGAGACACCGTCCAAAGCTCCTGTCAGATTTTTATTAAAAACATTTCTATCAAGAGAATTGGAAGACAGGCAACAGACTAAGAGAAAATACTTGCAAAAGACATGTCTGATAAAGGACTGTTATCCAGGATACATATAGCACTGTTCAAACTACAATAAAAAAATCCCGACTTAAAAATGGGCAGATATCTAACATCTCATCAAAGTGGGGAGCAAATGAGCACATGAAAAGGTGCTCAACATCATATGTCACTGAAGAATTACAAATTAAAACAATGAAATGCTGTTGCTGGATGGCACAGTGTCTGGTAGTTGCAGGCTCTTTCTGTTCCACCCAAAGAATTGACTGGGAAAATTGATAAACACATAAACATAACTTTCATTTAAAAACAAACAAAAAAACCCCAAAACAACAACAACAAAAGTTCATTTAAAGTATCAGAAGAAGGAGAAAGTGTGAAGAAAAGAGAAGAGCAAGAAGAAATATGTCCTGCAAACAGGCCAGCCCACTGCAGAAACAGGAAGACAGCAGAAGAGGAAGACTGCAGGGGCAGCAAAGGCAATGGCTACACCTTTTACATCCTCCCAAATGTGGTCTATCGGAAGTTGTTCTGGCTGCACATCCTGGCTGTGACTGACAGGTTACATCCTGTTGATCAGTCTCCGCTCAGGCTCAGGTTACTTCCTGTTTTCAGCCGGCTTGCCATGCCCCAGTCTCCTGCCTCAACACCACTACACATCCACTAGTGGGCAAAATCCAAAACTCTGATAACACCAAATGCCTGGGAGAAGAAGAAAGGCAGAGAAATCCTTTTTCATTGCTTGTAGGACAGCAAAATGGCAACGTTATTTTGGAAGATAGTGTTCCCATTTCTTACAAAACTATACAAATTCTTATTCTATGATGCAACTGACTTGAAAACTTATGTCTATGCAAAACCTTGCGTATAATGTTTATAGCAGCTTTATTCACCATTGCCAAAAACTGGAAGCAATCAGGCTATCCTTTAAGCAGGTAAATCTACACAATATGATACACTAATATGGTGGAATATTAATCAGCACTAAAAAGATATGAGCTATGAAGTCATGAAAAGACATGAAGAAAACCTAAATGCATCTCCTCTGTGGAAGAAGCCAGTCTAAAAAAGCTATATATTATATAACTCTAACTCTATGATATTCTGGAAAATGCAAAACTATGGAGTCAGTGAAAAGACTGGTGGTTGCCAAGGATTAGGGGTAAGAGTGATGAAAAGGAGGAGCAGAGGACTTTCAGGGCAGTGAAATTCTTCTATTTGACATGACCATGATGGATACATGAAATCACACATTTGTCAAAGCCCATAGAACATAAAGCATCAAGAAGGAACCCTAATTACACTGTGGATCTTGGTTGATAATTATGAATTGGTACAGGTTCACTGCATGTAACAAATATATCACTCTGGCAAAGGATGCTGATGGTGAGGGAGATATGCATGTGTTCATGGGTGGGGATAGGGGACAAAAGGGAACTTTGCTTTCTGTTCAATTTACTGGAAACCTAACATTGCTCTTAAAAAGTCTATTTAAAATTGTATCACCTTCATTTTCTTGGATTGTTTCAAGAAGAAAAGCTCTCATTTCTGGTCTGTGAGAATCATCAATGCTATTCACATTCTGTGGCTCCTTCCTGAGCATATGCTGAGACACACTTCCCAAGCCCTTTGATGGTGGGTGTGGCTGACTGACTGGGAGAGGGCAATGAAGTATGACACGTCACTTCTGGTAGAAGTCTTCCAGGGCTAGTGCGCAATCTGCCATGTTTCTTCTTCCGGTGGAAATGATGGGAGCTGTTCTTTATGGTGGAGGCCCAGGTAGGTTTCTGAGACTTCCTGGGGCAGAGCCCTTCATAAAACGGATGTGTGTTAAGGCCCTAAAGTGGTTTCTTTTTCAGCATATACTCTAGTCTTCCCTGATACAGCACCTGATGTGGAACCTCAAGTGACTCTTAACATAAATAAAAGAGTTAAGGGAAGTTGAATTTCAATCTCTCATTTTAATAAACTACATTACTTATTTGAAAATAGAAGTTTGAGTGAAATTTGGCTTATACATAAAATGTTTCCCATAACTGTGTTCATTTTCTAAAGCTTTCAAAAGCCATTGCTTCTGGTTCTGCATATATTTTACAAAACTTTTTTTTGGTGGGAGGGTTTGAAGAAGGTGTTGGTGTAACAATCCATGTAAAAATATGCTTGTTACATAATGAAAAGGAATAATGGGAAGTGTGGCAGAGTTGCAGTGGGTGGAAGTATTTTAGCACTTTGCTAACATGAACAAATATTTCTCATGTAAATATAAAAGTAGTTATAATTGCTTGAGAAAATATTACTTTCTCAGATTAGTTAACCATAGGTAAATTGCTAAACTATTTCAGAACACAAGTTTTTAGGTCCTTGCTCTTCTACCTGCAGTTCCTTTCTTTCCTTTTTTATTATTTTGCAAGGGCAAAACATGAGTTTGCATTTCCAACATGAAATCCACTAGAAGCATGAGGCCATGCAATGTAACATCTTTCATCTGTTTCTCTTGTTTCCATTTCTTCTCTGCAGCCCGGTCCTCATATTGTTTTCATTCAAAACTTTTGCACGCCTCCACCTGCTCCAGTTCTTTCTTCTGTTTTTTTGGGAAAGGAAGGAGAGATAAAGGGGAGGTGGAAATGCCTGTGACAGAAGTAGGTCAAACTAGGAGTCCATTTTTTCAAATGTTAGCATTCTAAATATAGGGTATCTGATCCATAAAAGGCATAGAAAATATTAACAGATCAATGTTTCTTTATGAGTTTGCTACCTATGTTCACCTTTTAGATTAGCAAAAATAAAGGCTGTAGAAAATTTTAAAGAAAACAGCAGAACTAGAAGGTGGATAAACAGTTGTGATGTATTTATTGCATTACATTTGCTCTTCCTTACTTGGGTTTCAAAGACCTTGAAATTCAATATCCTTGTTTTTGCTGTGTATTTATGTACTGTGTTTAACTCCTTTTGGATGTTTCTCTGAACAGTCATTACTGTATGATATTTAGTGTTATCTTTTGTCTTCTTAAATTCTTTTGTTCTAACAGACTACATAATACCTTTCTCTATTAGTTTCTTCTACTGACCACTTAATCCATGTTTTATCTTCAAGACAGTGCCTTGAGGCCTTTCCATCTGAAGTATACTTCTCCTGCTCTTGGGGTTTTTTCCTGCCTGGAAGACCTCACTAGTTTTTCTCTACAGATTACATTTTACCTATCCTTCAAGGTATGCTTTAAATCCTATTTTCTCTATTAAGACTTTAAACTTTCTCCTATTATTCTGCAGTTGTGCGCTGTGTAACCTGAGGGGCTGAATAATGCACTCCTCTCAGATGTCCACCTTGGCTATGCCTTGGATCTGATATGTCCCCCTTACAGGTGTGGTCTCCACCGGGGTGCTACTGGGAGACAGTGGAACATGAAAGTGAGGCCCGGTGGGTGTCACGGCACGTTGAGGCCAGTTGTTGTATGCTGGACTGGGTTGCTCCAGAGCAGTAAGTTAGAAAGTGTAAACTAATGTTGCTGTAATCTACCAAGTTTGTAGTAATTTGGCACAGCAGCCATAGAGAATTAATACAACATCATATGGTCTTTATAATACTCTAGATCTGTTCCATATAATTAGGTACTTTAATATCAAGCTCACCAATTTTACTATGAATAAATAGTATATTACAAATTCTTGGCAGAGAAGGATCAGTAGTAGTTCTTCCCCGTCTTTCTTTTTAACTTTCTATTGCAGGTGTCCTCAACCCCTGGACCAAGGAGCAGTACCTATCCATGGCCTATGAGGAACCAGATGAGTGGCAGGGAACTGAATGAAGCTTTAATCTGTATTTACAGCTACTTCCTATTGCTTGTATCACAGCCTGAGTTCCACCTCCTGTGAGATCAGAAGCAACATTAGATTCTCATGAGAGCTGGAACCCTACTGTGAACTGCACATGTGAGGGATCTAGGTTGGATGTTCCTTATGGGACTGTAATGCTTCATGATCTGAGGGGGACCTGAGGCAGTGATGCTAGCATTGGGGAGTGGCTGCAAATATGGATTCGCATTAGCAGGGAGGTTTGACTGCACAAAGATCATAATCAATCAATTGCTTACAGATTTGTATCAAAGCTCAATCAGTGAGTGGCAAGTGACAATTAAGCTGCATCTGGTGGCAGAGTTTAAGTCAGAATCTGACACTCATTTTAGTCCCTGTGTGGCCTGGTCATTATTTTGCTTATGGCTTCCATCTGTGCCTCTTCCTATACCACACACTTTTGGTAAGGCCATAAGCTAACTCTAGCCAAAACAAGTGAAAAATAAATGTCACTGGAGAGGAAAGGGAAAGACCCAGTGATGAGATAGCAGAAGACTCTAAGACTGCCAACAAAAAGCTGCCTTTCAGGACATACCAAGAGTCCTATTTAAATTGTGGTGTGATTGCAACAGGTGATTATATTCTCCAAGCCCACTTTGTATAATTTATGGCCACCAGCTATACCACAAAGCCATGAAACCTTCAAAACTGCTTCACTATGTGGAATCCCAGAACCCCACAATTAAAAGACAAGCCTTTGGAATTTTTCAAAAGAAAAAAAAAAAAACCACGAACATGAAGAACAGAAGCAATAATTGAAGGCTATCACTTCATCAAATATGGATAGCACCATTATGAGACAAATTAATGAAACAGCAGAGGATATTAAGGCACAGTGTTTAGAGGGGATTGATAAGTAACTGGTATGAAATCTAGGTTGATGAGTCTACTGGTATTGATAAAGCAACAATGCTTGTTTTTGTGTGATGTATTTTTCAGGAGGATGTACATGCAAACATGTTAATATGCATTTTTGTTGCCAACTAACCTCACAGCTGTAAAACAGTTCAATTCTTTGAATGATTACATACCACGAAAACCAAATTGGTCTTTTTGTGTTGGTGTCTACATGGATGGAGAAGCTTCCATGACTGGATGGCTTTCTGGTTTCACTGCTCAAGTAAAAAGGTTCACTTCTGAATATCAGTCTATTCACTGTATCATTCATGGAGTAATGCTGGCTAGATGAAAAATGTCACCTGAACTTAATGTTGACGTGATTAAAACCATCAACCACATTAAAGTACATGCCCTTAACTTACATCTGTTCTTATAGTTCTGTGAGGATGGATGCAAACCACACATGTCTTCTGTTATACACAGAAGTGAGATGGCTTTCTAAAGATAAATCACTAGCCAGAGTTTCTGAGTTATAAGAGAAATTTCTTTTTAAAAAACAGTCATCACTGGCAGCACATTTACAACAGAATGGATTATAAAACTCGCTTGCTTGCATGACAATTCCAACCTGCTCAACAAACTCAATCTGTCACTTCAGGGGAGAATGACAACTGTGTTTAAGTCAGCAGACAAAGTGGCTGCATTCAAAGCCAAACTGGAATTCAGGAATGATGTGTGAACATTAGGATTTTTGATGTTTCAAACATTAGCACAGATTTTGAAAGAGACTGAGCCAAGGCTTTCTTTTTTCCGGCTGGGGCATGATCACCTATCTCAGCTTTTAAGAGTTTGTGCATTACTGCATAACCACAGAAAACCTCTAAAGTGGGAAGGAATCGGCCCACAATCCTTTTGTGAATAAGCCAGGTAAATCAACTTTGTCTGTGTTAGAAGATGATCAAATGCTTGAGATGGCAAATGACAGTAGCTTTAAAAGTATGTCTGAGACAACTTCATGCGTTCTGGCAGAATATCCTAAAGTTGCCAAAAGAGCACTGAAAAAACGTGCTTCCATTTCCAATATCCTGTCCTTGTGAAGCAGGGTTTTCTGTAGTACTAGCACCCAAAATGAGATTAGAGTAGACCTGACATAAATAACACACTTCAGGTGTCACTGTCTCCCATCACCTCCAGATGGAATCACCTAGTTGCAGGAAAACAAGCTCAGGGCTTCCACTGATTCTGTGTTATGGTGAGCTGTATAATTATTTTATTATATATTACAGTGTAAAAACAATAAAGTCCATGATCAATGTAATGCACTTGAATCATCCCTAAACTATCCCCCTACTCCCCCGCCCTAGTGCACGGAAAAAGTTTCATCTACAGGACTGCTCTCTGGTGTGAAAAAGGTTGGAGACTTTGCTGTATAGTACCCACTCTGTTCTTCAGTATTGAAATGTTTGGAGTGAATTATAACTTTGGTGCATAAAAGGGAACTGGGAAATGGACACTTCTACAGACAAATACAACTCAAGAAACTGTGTTTACTTCCTTACAGTCAAATTCTATCTGAGCTCTGTGTAACATGCAATGTTAGGTGCACAGTACCTGTTTAACACATGTGGCTGGCTTGAACCACCAGTGGTACATGCATGACTGTTCCACTGGGCAGCTTAAACCACACGATGGGGCTGTCCCATGCCACCCGAGAGGACAGCCATGCATGTACCATTGGTGGTTCAGAGCTGCCCAGCAGCAAGACATGAATTATGGCCCTGTCCTGAATGAGTTAAGGGAGATGAACACAGAAGGTACTCAGTAAACAACTGATACACTGAACTGTAATCTGTGAGGATGAAAAATGAAAAGAGGAAAAGGCAAGATGAGTCTGGTAAAAAGTTGTCCTGTCTATTTAGCTAGCTTTTGTTAAATTAAAATACCAAAAAACTATATCAAATTTCTTTTAAAAAGTTATTTATTTATTAATTTAAAAGGTAACACGAAGATACAGGACACAAAACCAAAAGATCCAAAGAAATAGTTTATAGTGAAAAGTCAGTGTCCCTCTAAGCCCAGATCCTCATCTCCCCAATACCTTTTCTCAGTGGGAACCATGCTCATCAATTTCTTATGTTTTATGGAGACATGTTAAGTACATGCAAAAATCATTCATACACACACCTTTCTTTCTAGTACACCAAATTTCTAACAAGAATTTTCTTTAGAGTGAAACAGAGAATGATAAAACAGGATGTAGCAATTTAATTTCATCCATTAAATTTACATGCTAGTATTTAAAAACCCACATGCTATATACTGTGCTAAGAGATAAAGAGGGTAGAGATAACTCACAGAACATTCTAAAGGGCTTTACTATCTAGTTGAGAGATAATTCTAACAATGAACTAAGGTTACAAGGAAGTTGCTCAAGTGCAACACTGTGTCATTCCGATTCTGGATAGTAAAGATATTTAGACTCCAGGGCTAGAGAATCAACACTTCTTTCATTCACCAGCTATTTGAGAAATATTTGGCTTTCAGTGAAGAATTTCTCTTTGGAGTTTGCAATCTAATAATGGAAGGCAAGAGAAATAACAAATACACGGATGTATTAGGTGCTAAATAGCAGGGGGATACTCCAAAAAGTTAAGATATAATATAATTATAATTATATTATAATTATAACTTCTGAATGAAAAGAGATGTATGACCATGAATGATTTTTAAAGTAAAGGCATTATTTAGAAGTTCCTTCAAGGATGAGGAGGACTTTGAGAAGAACAGAATATTCCAGACTGTGTCATGAACAACAACAATGCTGGCATGAAAGGGCAGTGTTAGAAGGCAGAGATAGAATAAAAGATATCTGAGGGGTAGTGCATTACTTTCCTATTGCTGTGGTAACACATTACCATACACTTAAAACGCCACAAATTTATTACCTTACCAATTCTATAGGCTAGAAGTCCAACAGTAGTCTCACTGGGAAAAAAAAATCCACATATCCAACATGGCTGAGTTCCATTATATAAACTTCAGGGAGGAATTAGTTTCCTTACCTTTTCCAGTTTCCCTGGGTCATCCATAGGGCTGGCTGCAGGTTCCCTTCCCCGTATGCAAAGCAAAAAATGTATCTGCCTAAACATTCTTTAGTCACATCTCCTCTTGTTTCTCTTTTGCCTCTTTCTTCACGTTTTAAAGAACCTAGGGATTACTTCTGGCTCATGGAATAACCTAGAATAATCTTTCTATTCTAAATTCAGGCAACCTCCATTCCCCTCTGCTATACAATCTAATATATTTGTTGGTTTAAGGATTTAGGCTGCGGACATCTTTGAGGGGTCGTTATTTGGTTACCATAGATACTAAGCAGCTAATATTGAGTGGAAAAGTGGTAGACGAGAAAAAAGTGTGAATATGGAGGTATTAGTAACGGGAATGGGGAACCAGTTCGTTTCTGAGGCTTGACATAATTCTTATTTTCTTTTGAAAACTGGTTTGGCTGCGGCAAAGAAAATTAAACAGGCAATACTGGGGAACGACATTAGGAGGCCACGACAATCTAGATGAGAAGGTCTAAGGGAAGGCAGATCACCATTTTACTTGGTCTGAGGCTGCCTCTGCTCACTTCTAAGCGTATTTTATCAAGTTTATGACCTCATCCCACAGGATCTCAACAACTGGTTTCAGTAATTTGGCTGAATTTGTTCAGCAGACGTTGCCACCTGCAATCAAGGAAGGACCGAATCGCGGCAAACGTCCAATTAGCAAAGTAGAAAGTCAGAAGGAGCTGGAAACCCAGGCTTCCCAATCGCAGGGAGAGCAGGCAGCCCTTGTTCTTGAGCTAAATCCCCAGACCAGGTTTTTCTTAACGAGGTTCTGCTGACCCACCTCTAGCCTCCTACGAGTTCTCTTTCTCCCTGCTGTTTCATCATTGCCCCAAGAAAAGGCTGTAACAGTCATGTCGTTCCCTTGTTCTGAACCCTTTTCCTTAACGGAAGCCTGTTCCCCAGCCTCAGGGACCCAAGCCGGCCTGCTCCCCCCCATCCTCCACCCAGAGCTCCTCGGGCCTCCGCCACCACCACAGCGAGCCTCCCCAGAGCGCCGTAAGGTCACGTGCCGCCACTCCACCGGCTTCCGCTACGTCACTTCCGGGTGCGCCCGCCGCTTCGGTCCGGCTGGCGCTGGCGGCGGCGGCGTCCTCCTTCCGGGCTCGGAGGGTCCGCAGGGCTGCCCCTTTCCAGGGCCCAGCGGGAGGGACATGAGCGTCCCCGGGCCACCGCGCCCGGACGGGGTCCAGACAGGGCCTCCCGGCGAGGCGACGCTGGGTACGTGCGCCAGGCAGGGCCGGGTCGGGCCGAGCCGGGGACCGCAGCCGCCGAGGGCGTGCGCCGCGGGGCGGCCGGGCTGTGTCCGCCCGCGCGCGGCGGGACGGCGGGACGGAAGCCGGGAGGGACGCGAGGCCGAGGAGCCGCCGGTGCGGCCGGTGCGGGGCCGCCGTGTGCAGAAGGAGGCCGGGTTGTGATTCAGCGGAGTGGCGTGTGTCGGCCGTCCCGGGAGAACTGAGATGTCGCCCAAGGCGTGTTCTGTGCTCCCGGGTTCATACGAGGGGCCCAGACGAGAAGGGTGCAGGACTTTGGGTCCACCTTCGAAAAATAGGATTTCTTGTTCCAGAAATATCGAGGTTGCCCCAAAGTGGCGCTCTCGGCACTTGACTGGTCGTGCTGTTCCTCGCTAATCTCTTCCTCCTCACACCCTCCCAAATCGCTGCTGTGAGCAGACTTCCCCACAGGGTATCCTCGGGCCCCTTCCTGACCCTTGCTTGCTGCTCTCTGGTGGATGCCTTCCGTGGCAGGGATTTAAATCGAAGCCGACCTCTCCTCCTGTGAATGCTGCCAAGTTACTCTCACTTGAATCACTGAATTGCGCTGGTCTCTTTCCCTTGCCTCGATCCTCTGTAGAGTGTGGGGATTTTACTCTACAATTTCCATCTCTCCTCAGCATTTGCCCCTTAACTCAGCAGCTGTAAGGCTAGTCCACCTCCAGTCTTGTACTATTTTAGTCTGTCTGCCCCACTGCTGTTTTATCACTGCCCCAAGATAAAGCTGTAGTCACGTCGTTATCTTGTTCATAAGTGGCTCCTCACCACTTAGTAAAAAGTTACTCCCATTAACACGGGACTCGGCCCCTCATAGGCTGGCCGCGTGGTTGCCCTGCCGCCTGTTGCCTGTTCCTCATGCCTGCTCATCCTGCCTCGGCTTCCAGAGCAGACCTATATTCCACTTAGCTCACGTTACTTCCTTTACCCGTATTGCTTCCCCTCTATTCCTTGCATAGAATTCTTGCCCATTTGGAAGTAGATCACCAGTAGATTGTTGGTGGGATTGTGAATTGGTACCGTGTGAGGTGGTGGAGAGCGGACGCCGTTTTGCAATGTCTGTTTAAAGACTGCATCAGCCTTTTGTCTCAGCTGTCTGCTTCTCAGAATTGATCCTAAAGAAACTGAGACCAGGGGCTGGGGATTTAGCTCAGTGATTAGAGTGCTTGCCTTGTAAGCACAAGGGCCTGAGTTCGATCCCCGGCACCACAAAAAAAAAAAAAAAAAAAAAGTCAAAAAAAGAAACTGAGACCAGTGTACAAAGCTTAGCTAGAAAGCTCACTACAATGTTGTTTTAAATTGCAAAAGGTGAAAGTAGCTTAAATAACTAATTTGTAGGGGACTGGTTTAAAAAACTAGGGTAAAATTCTGTTATTCTGTTAAAAAGATTGTAGCAGATCCATATATATTGCTGTAGAAAGCTATCTAAGATGTATAAAAGTTATAGGATGGTATGAGTTATATGTAATTTATGCTAAAAACTGCACAGATATGCAAATTCGTGTTCTGAAGGCTACATGAGAATCTCCAAAGCGACTTCATTTGGAGTTAGAGAGCGAGGGGAGTGTCCTCACTTTTCAGCTTGTGCTCCTCCTTTAATGTTTTAACAGTGAGTAACAAAGACAGACAGACAGACAGACAGATAGATAGACAGACGTCCATTCATTCTTTAAGCCTCAGCTCGAATGCCCACACTTCCTTTTAAAAGTCATTCTCAGACTTATGTAAGTTTCTGTTTCAGTCATGGCACTTGTCATGTTCTGTGATTCTCCAGTATTGTCCCTTCCAGGGAAGGGGTTTGTTATATATTACCGAGACTTCAGAAACCAGTGCACAGTATAGATGTTCAGAAAATGCTTTTTGTATGAATAAGGTAAACTACGGTAAGTTACCTGGTCCTTAGTAACTGAATACCATATTTATAAAAACACTGAGACTCATTCAGTAATTAACCAGAAGATTGGAGTGAGGAAAAGAGGCCCATGAGTTAAAATGAATATATGTAAGAGAAACGAAGCTGGGTGTGGTGGTTCGTGCCGGTAATCCCAGCACTTGGGGGGCTGAGGCAGGAGGATCACAGTGAGTTTGAGGCCAACCTGGGCTACATAGTGAGTTCAAGGCCAGCCTGAATTACATAGTGAGAACCTGGATAGAGGGAGAGGGAGGAAGGGAAGGGGAGAGAGAGAGAATGAATGAGTGAGAGGTGAATTTGAGAGGTGAATTTATTGTTATGCCTTATTTTGGTGTTTCTATTTGTTCATCTGTAATATTATGTATTCTGTAATACATAATATTAAGTTGGTATTTATTTGGACTGTTACTGTGTCAAGCCGTAAGCAATGGAATTACTTGCCAGATATGACTTCTCCACTTCCCATCCCAACATACGACAGCAGCACAACATTCCTAGATGCCCTTTTCCCATTATACTTCTAGTTAGTTCACTTGAGTAAATGTTTCAGTTTTATGTAGTTTTTTTCTATTTGAATGTTGCCCTGCAGTTTTAATACTTCCAGCTTTGTTCATGTGTTTCTCAGGTTTAAAGTAAAAAAACCATAAAATTTTACTTTGATTTTCTAAAAAGCTTAGTTTGACTATGACAGCATGTGTTTTCTTCAGTCTTTACAAAATTTGAATTTTTGATGAAAACTGTATCTAGAAGTATGTAATAAACGATGTGCTGGAAAATACGAATCCTAATGATTGATCTAATTTGATGTTACTGATTAGTAGATTATAACTAAAGAGAGATGCGTCAGAGCTTAATATTAATTATAAAATGCTTTTAGGGTACAATTTTAGTAAAGTGATTGTTTCACTTTTTTTCTCATTTTAAACCAGTGATTGTAAAGTCTTACAAACTGTTAACTGAACCTTGTTTAGTAATTGTTTTGTACCTTTTTATTTTTTTGGCCAGGAATAGTGATTGCCTGACATATTTTTGAACATCTTACAGTGTTGTAATTCAAAAGAAAAGAATGAAGCATTATTCTTGGCTGGGGTCTGATTTACACACAAGACAATTTATTATACTAGGTATGATCAGAAAATACAGTGTGTTTTCAAATAAAAAAGTTATTACAGTAAAAAAAAATTACAGTAAGAGACATTGTCATTAATTCCCTCAAAATACTGCCCCTTGTTTTGAACACACTTATTCTGTCATTTTTGCCACTTTGCTTCCTTTTTTTTTTTTTTTTTCTTTTGATTTTTTTGAGACAGGGTCTCACTATGTAGTTCAGGCTGGCTTCAAACTCATTATGTAGTGCAGGCTGACTTTGAACTCACTCACAGCAATCCTCCTGCCTCAGCCTCCCTACTGAGATTACAGATTTACGTGCCACTATGCCTGGCTTCTTGCTACCTTCTCAAGCAGTTCTAGTTGTTCTCCTTCCTGAATGTCTTTAGTGGCACTGTCATGGCTGTCTTGATAGCTTGAATCCACTCAAAACATTTACCTCTAATGGTCATTTTGACTTTGGGGAAGAGCCAGAAGTTGCATGGTGCCAGATCCAGTGAATATGGTGGGTGAGGACACAGTGTCATGTTACGAGCCTGCCTTTCCATTGGATGGCATTTGGCAGCAACTTTCACAATATTTTTGATCATGTCTTGTAAAAAGACATGAAAGAGAATTTCCAGGGCTGCTTCCAAAAGTGGCAAGATTGTGATGAGATTAGTGTATTCGAAGAGGGGTGGAGTATTTTTAGGGAGATTCATGGCAATGTGTCTTTTCTTGTAATAAGTTTTTAAAATACAAACATTCACTGTATATTTTGTTTAAAATATAAACACTCACCATATATTTTGATGATCCCTTGTGTATTGTTTGCTGTGGTTAATTAAGGTGCTGAATCTTAACAGGGAGAAATTCTTTGAAGAATTTCTCTTCTGCTCCCTAACAACATGACCTCTCTTTTATATCTAAATAATATATCAAGCTATAGGTGAAATAATATTTTTGTTTCTATAGAGTTGAAAACACAGATTTTTAGGTATCACAGTTTTTGTTTATATAATTTCCACATGCTTTGAAAGTGAGAATGCTTTAATTTAGTGACTGTTGCCTACTTGCTTCCTCCTTGCTGCCTGTGACCCCCCCCAGCCTGCTTCAGTACTGTGGCAATTTAAGAGCTTCCTGAATTTGGCTTTTGCTTGTGGCAGGGTTGAGCGACGCTTCTCCAGATGAAGGGCTGATAGAGGACTTGATGGTAGAAGACAAAGCTGTGGAGCAGCTGGCGGAAGGTTTGCTTTCTCACTACTTGCCAGATCTTCAGCGGT
This sequence comes from Hystrix cristata, assembly GCA_004026905.1. Lineage (NCBI taxonomy): Eukaryota > Metazoa > Chordata > Mammalia > Rodentia > Hystricidae > Hystrix > Hystrix cristata. The sequence goes on along the minus strand of PVJO010001235.1, from coordinate 130,274 downwards.
CAAAACAAGCCCTTCAGGAGCTCACGTAAGCTAACTCATTTCCTAACACAGTTGTTTGCCTTGTAGTTACATACGGGGTTAAAATATAATACTGTGTAACATTCCATCGTAATTGAGTATTTCCAGGAGTAGAGGAGTGCACAGTAATCTATTGTAAAGAGTGAGACAACACTCCTGGAGTGATTTCTTCTAGTACTTCTCTTTTTTATTTTTTTGGGTGGTGGGGATTGAACTCAGGACCTTGAGTTTAGCTCTAACTCTTATCTAGACTCTGCGATCTGTTTTGGTGTTTCATTACTTGATAAAGCCATTGCCAACGGGGGCTTTTTTTGGGGTGGGTGGTTATGTACCTGTTTCTGACTAGAGTTGAAAAATTGCCTCCACAGATGTCACGCTTGTTTTTAGTGTGTTTCAGATGAGTTGTCTTCAGTTCTTTTTGAGAGAACCTATTTTATTCTCAGTAAGTAACTTGGTAAATAAGGATGGAGGATGCGTGAATAGAGGAATGGGGTACGATAGCGCAGAACCTACAGAGTAGGATCCATATACAAAAATATACGCTCTGACTTTATTGCTCCACCCAGAGACAAGCGACTTGGCTTCTGCCTCAGCCTGGGCCAGAACCTCTGGATTGCCCAGGTGGTCCAACCATCGTTTCTGTCTTTGGCAGTCGGCTCGAAACTGGCTGTGATCTGCTTCTGCTGTAAGACCCTCCCTTTGAAAACTTCTCTCAGGAGCCTTTACCAGACAAAAGAGGAGGGCCGATCAGTAACTATACCCAGCTTCCGGTTACTAGTAAGCAGTGCTGTGACCTCGGCCCTGCGGTGCTCAGGGAGGGTTGTAGCGGTACTCTGCGGGCCCTGTTGTAGTTAGGGACTTGGCAGCATTCTTGATGTTTGCTAGTCCCAGGGGAGACGTTTACCCCAGTGCACAGTATGCTTTGTATTTCGATGCCAGTCAGTCCTGGAGACAGAAGAGTCATAAAGGTTTTGCGGGGTCTGAGTAGATGGAAGGGAGGCGAGAAGCTGCCTGCAGAATATCTGGACACCATTCTATTCAGGGGAAGCTGGGGATCCAGGCTTCATTGCAGTTTACTCGACATTGGCCTGGATTCATGGATCCAGAAAGCACTGCACTTACCATTACAGTTTTATTATAAAGGGTAAGGTAGAACTAGCCACAGGAAGGGATGCCGAGAGGGTCCCAGGCAGAGCAGCCGTGCCCTCTCCAAGTGAAATGAGGCCACGCTGAAGTGTGAAACATGCCGCAGTTTCACTGATCAGGAATCTCCACTGAGCCGTGCTGTCCCACATTTTTATTTTGGTTTGATTATGTAGGGATGATTGAGTGCATCACTGGCCACCTAGCTGACTCCAGCTTCCTCCTCCTGGCTGATAGCGCAGGTCTCAGAGCCCCAGGCTTTTGACCCCCGGTGGACCTTTCTGGTGTGCAGCCCCCATCCTGAAGCCCTAGGGCCCCCACCCCACCGGAGGCCCCTCCTTAGCATAAACTCAAGTATGACCTTGGGTGCTGATGAGTAACACACAGTCCTACCACCTGGGAAGTTCAGGGATTTTAGAAGCTCTGTGCCAGGAGCCTTGGACAGAGGCCAGACAAGCTCATTATTTCACAGCAGAGGTCTACTCAGACCCTTTGCAAGAGTTCTTTGTATGGTTTGATACAAGTCCTTTGTGTGTTTTGCTAATATTTTCTCCAAGTCTAACCAGGAATTTGTGGTTTGTCTTTTCATTCTTTTGACATTGTCTTGCAGAGTAGTTTTTAATTTTAATAAAGTCCGACTGATCAGTTTTTTCTTTCATGGATCATGCTTTTGATGTTTTATCTGAAAACATCACTGAACCCGATCACCTAGATTTTCTCCTGAAGAGAAAATCTTCAGGAGAAGATTTTCTTTTAGAAGGTTTGGTTCTGCTTTTTGCATTTCGATCTATGATTCATTTTGAGTTCATTTTTATGATGGTGCGAAGTCTGTGACAAGCTTCATTTCTTTGCACATGGGCACTGTTCCTTCTGCACCATTTGTTGGAAAGACTCTTCTCTCCCCTGCATGAGCTTGGCTCCTCTGTTAAAGAGCAGTGGACTGTATTTATATGTGGTGGTCAATTTAAGGGCTTAGCGTTTTGTTCTGTTGATCACTGTGTCTATTGTTTTGGCTAATACCATACTGTCTTGATTTCTGTAGCTTTCGGTAAGTCTTGAGGTTGAGTGGTGTAGGTCTTCCAATTTTTTTGTGGGGGGTGCCAGTGATCGAACTCAGGGCCATATGCTTGGCTAAGGCAAGCACTCTATCACTTGAGCTAAATCCCCAACCTCCCAACTTTTTTTTTCAGTGTGAAAAACTTTAGAATGAACTTTAGAATTTGTTGCTATTACTGACCTTTGGGCCTCAGGGAGATTCTTTCCAGGTTCTTGGTGTCCTGAACAAAGAATTGGACAAGACACATAGAAAAAGGAGTGGGGAATGTCTATTTACTGAAGATGGAAAAGAAGTACGCTCTGCAGAGGGGCCAGTGAAAAGGCTCATAGAGGCTACAGGACAAGGGAAGGGGCTCTTTTGTATCTGGAATTCCTAGATCGGCTTCTCACTTATGCAAATAAGGGGACCGTTGTCCTAGCCAAAGCTCTCCTGGCCTGGGCCAGATTTAAACTGTCCTTTTCAAGAGTCACTTGATTTTGTGCCGGACAGATATAAATGAAGACTTGAAAACAGCCCTTTTCTGATTTTTTCCAAGGACAGCGTTCAGAGTCACCCAGATTCTGTATTCTGTGCTAGTGCCCTGGGTCTCCTGACTTTGACAGATTGCTCCCATTTGCTTGATCGGTTTCGCCCCAGCCCCAATCTCCTACCTCATTACTATCTACAGAATAACTTGCTGGGATTTTGACTGGGATTGCACCAAGTCTCCAGATCAAGTTGGGAAGAACTGACATCTTACCTTTTTTGAGGGGGCAGTTCTGGGGCCCGAACTCAGGGCCTTACACTTGAGAACTGACATCTTTAAAATAGCGAATCCTTTAATGTATGTTCCTGGAATGCCCCTCCATTATTTGGATTTTCTTTTCTTTTTCTTTTCAGTGTTGGGGATCAAACCCAGGCTCTTGCTAGGCAGGTGCTCTACCACTGAGCTACGCCCCCAACCTTGGGTCATCTTTGATTTTTTTCACTAGAGTTGTATGGTTTTTGTATATAAATCCTGTACATGTTTTGTCAGGTTTATGAAAAACTGTTTCACTGGGGCAGAGGCTATTATAAATAGTATTGTTTTTTACATTTCAAGTTAATTGCATAGGTGCCTAAGAAAGCAGCCGACTTCGTGTGTTTGCCTCCTGTTCTGAAACCTTGTTGTACTTGTGTGTTAGTTTCAGGAGATTTGTCTGTAATACTCATTCTGTCTGGTTCTGTTTTAGGGTAATGCTAGGCTCAGAGAATGAGGAAGTGGTTTGTTTTCTGCAAGAGGTTATGGCGAATTGATGTTTTTTGGGGGGGTGGTGCTGGGGATTGAACTCAGGACCTTGTGCTTACTAGGCAAGCACTCTACCACTGAGCTAAATCCTCAGCCCCCTGTTTCTTAAATGCTTAGTAGACATCACCAGTGAAAACTTTCTGGGTCCGGTACTTTCTTTTTTAGAAAGTTATTACTTACTGGCTTGAGTCATCTAGATCTTCTATTTCTCCCTGTGTGAATTTTGGTAGTTTGTGTCTTTCAATGAATGAGTCCACTCCTTCTAAAGTTAGAAAATTCGTGGGCATAGAGTTGTTGAAATTATTCCTTTATTGTCCTTTAAATGTCATGGGATCAGTGTTGATGATCCCTTTTCCACAAATGCTATTATTACTTGTCTTCTTTATTGCTTAGCCTGTCTGGAGCCGTATCAGTGTTACTGCTATTGAAGTGTATTTTCTGTTTCCCAGTCGTAGTGTCTTGTTTTCGTTGTCCTCCTGAAACTCGGATGGGACAGGGGCATGATTTCTCGTCTTCCACTCTGTATTTTCCTGTGCGGTCTCTGGTGCGAATGAGGGACAGACTCATGGCGTTCAGTGCGGGGTGGTGGACGTGTGGCTGCCCTTTGGGTCCTTGTGGCTGTCTCCTGCTTTTGCGGCTGCTCTCCGTGTAGCAGTTTGCAAGCAAAACACATTGTGTTTTTCGGGAAGATATTCCCTTAGGCGACCAGTAGTGTTACTGTATCTTTGGTTTTTACATTGCTTGTTCTGCAGAGAAACTTCAGGGAGGCTGGCTTCTCATTCTGGTAAGATTTCAGTCAGAATGTTAATGAGGAGCCTTAGAAGTCCTTTAACCTTCTCACTTCATAAACAAGGGGATTTAGGTCTAGAGGAATCAACTGAATTTCCAAGATCAGCACCTGGCTGCTGGCAGGGGAATGTTGTGGTTTCTCCTGAGCTTTTTCATTTTGCTGCTTTTTATCATTTTTGACTCACTACCCTTTGATTCTCTGCCTTCCCCAGCTCTAAGCGGAGAAGTCATGCTCCTTCCTTTATAGGAACATTGCAAGCTTTTGTGGTTTTTTTGTTTATTTTGTTTTTGTTTTTGGAGATAAGATCTCACTATGTAGTTCAGGCTAGCTGTAAAGTCACTATATAGCCCGGGCTGGCCTCAAACTCATGGGGATCCCCCGCCTCAGCCTCCTGAGTGCTGGGATCACAGGCATGCACCACTATACCTGGCAGGAATGTTGTAATTTTAAGATACATAAAACATTTAAGTTTTTAGGCAAAGCACTATTATTTTTGGCAATAATTCAGAGTTACTAAAAATAACAATACTTTTAAGTGATTTAATTCTTTCAGTTACTGTAGTCTGAAATTGAAGCAAGGACGAAAAACACATTTTAACTGTCAGAATGTGGCTTTGGAATATTATTTTGAAGAATTATACTAAGCCAAGTAAGCCTCGGAGGGGCAGTACATTTCCAGCTTAATTTCTGACCTTTGGCTGTAACCGCTGCTGAATGAGGCAGCTCTTAACAACCAGCACTTACAGTAGAGAAAATTTATTTTGTCTGTGTGCTTTTGTTTCAGACAGAACCAGGTTGTGTTATTAGATACGCTGGAACAAGAGATTTCAAAATTTAAAGAATGTCATTCGATGCTGGATATTAATGCTTTGGTAAGTGTGGTTTCATTGATACAATTTAGTGATATGTTATTTTAGGAATATGTATGCTTATCCTCACAGCATACGTGTGTTTGGATCGTACCCTTTAGTTTTTGAAGTTTAAAATGTGTCTTTTAAACAGGAAACCTCGATTTACTTTACTACAATGTCCATATTCTTGAATTGTTCTCTTTGAAATGTTAAACTTGTAATAGGAAATGGAACTTATTTCTGAGTCCGGATTAGGTCTGCTCCTAACTGAGGACTTAGAAGGGAACCTGGAGGGAGGACGCTGGGTGCTGTTTTTGCCACCAACCGAAGTGTAGTCTGTCTGTGACTGTCACTCACATGGGTTTGTGAATTAAGATTTTTAACTGGATGGCTGTTCGTAATGCCGTACTAAATCAGTGCCGTGGGTTGAGATGGATACTTTGAGAATGGTCACTTGTGTGTTTCAGTATCAAAGTCAAGTAGTTGAATTCCTTTAGAAGTTCTGCAGCTTTTTGATGAGAAGAACTGGTGCTATTTTATTTTAAGAAAAGGGAATTAACAAAAATAAGGAACTCGTTGCTGCCTTTCTTTCCCCTTGAGCTTGGAAGCTGGCCCGGCTTATGTGGTTTCAGAGGGATTCGTGCCCGCGTCAGGAAGTGGACTTTCTCTGGGCAGATGGGGCTTGGTTGTACTTTCCTTGTGTACCAGTAAAAGACAGTCCACGCCCCCTAGTGTTGGCCGGAGGCCTGTGGTGGTGAGTGCGTTGCCTCCCGCACGGCTGTCCGGGCTGCTTGTGAGGAGGCGAGGGAGGCTGCCCCCACTGCCTGTGTGTTCCACAGAGTTCACCCTGCAGGGCAGTGGGTGTTTGTTGCTTTTTTTTTTTTTGAGACAGGATCTTGCTGCGTAGCCCAGGCTGGCCTTGAACTTCTGCAGTCCTCTCTCAGCCTCCCAAGTGCTGGGATGCCGGGTGTGCACCACCGTGTCTGGCTAATACTGTGCCTTAATCCGAGGAAAAGGAACTGAGTCTGAGTATCCCTTTCTTTTCTTCTCAACCCAAAAGTGGTTTTGAAAGCCGAGCATGGTGGTGCATGCCTGTAATCCACCACTCAGGAGGCTGAGGCAGGAGGATCACTGTGAGGTCAAGGCCACCCTGGGTTACATAGTGAGGTCAAGGCCAACCTGAATACATAGAGAGACCCTGTCTCAAAAAAAAAAAAAAAAATTGAGGGTGGAGGGTGTCAGCTCTGGAGCTTGGCAGTTGGACCCCACTTGCGCTCTGTTAAGCTTGCAGAGCCCGCTACAATGCGTCTCATTTCCTCTTTCTCTGTTGCCCTGTCAGAGAATAAGGAATCCCCTGCCCCACCTGGGATGATGCATGCTTGTGTCTTCTCCTGGCATGGAGGGCACGAGGAAACTTAGCGCCGTCCTCGCCGGGCCCCCAGCCCTTGGCTCTCTTGATGTGCAGACATGTCACCTAAACTGCCCTGCGTCCCTGTCTCTCCCTGTGAAGGCCGCAGAGAGTCTTTGTTTCTTAAATGACACTGACGGGAGTGGGTAGCCTTACTCAGATTTTAGGGTTATGTTCCGTGTCTTTCAAGAAAAATGTCGTCTGTGCCCAGTTTAATACAGGTCTGCATAGTAACCCTTTTTGTCAGTCTGAAGTGAATCAGATGATTTTAAGACCCTCCTGATCGTCGCAGTGTGTGTGTAATTAAGGCGCCGAGTGGATGGCCACTGCAGGAAGACTGGGCCTTAATGTTGGCACGGACACGCCTATCTGTGTCGATGTTTCAGTTTCTTCTCTCGTGACTTGTCCTTTCCTCCCCTGGGAAGTTCGCGGAAGCGAAGCACTATCACGCCAAATTGGTGAACATACGCAAAGACATGCTGATGCTGCACGAGAAGACGTCCAAGTTGAAGGTGAGTTGAGGGCTTTTGCGTTTGTACGTGTTTTGTAAAGCTAGAGGTGTTCCTTCGGTGTTCATTTTTCACCATTTTCTACCTCCATATGCAAGACACACTTCGATCATACTGTTTTCTTTTAAAAATTGTCTTTGTGTGTGTGCGTGTGTGTGTGCTGGGCAAGTGCTCTGCCGCTGAGCTGGGTCCCACCCCTACAGTGTCTCTCCTCGTTACCCCTGTCTGAGCTTCTTTACTCGCAGCTCGGCCGGTAGGCTCCTGCTCTCCTGCTGCGCAGTGCGGTTCTCATTTCAGAGCTTGGAGTGCGGCCGGCCGCAGCCACTGGGGAGGCTGGAGCAGGAGAGGCAGGCAGCGGGAGGGTGGAGGGGGCCTGGGGTGGGGGTGTGGGTGGGGGAAGAGAGGTGATTCGAGTAGCAAAAAATGTTCTTTTAAATCAAGGGGAGCTTAACTTACCCAGAAAGAATTTAGAAACTTAGATACGAAAATTTTGGATATGTATGGGTGACCTCAAAGTATTTTTACTTTGAATGAGGCCATAACTTTTGATTGTTCTCCTGGTTTTTAGTTTTTTCCTTTTTTTCCGACATAGAAGAGAGCCCTTAAACTGCAGCAGAAGAGGCAGAAGGAAGAGTTGGAAAGGGAGCAGCAGCGGGAGAAAGAGTTCGAGAGAGAGAAGCAGCTGACGGCCAAGCCGGCTAAGAGGACTTGAGAAGTGCGTGTGCGCGTTTCCCCCCACCCCGCGGTCTGCCGTGCGCGGGTCAGAGGCAGACGCCCGCGGGCCGAGTGGGTGCAGAAGGTGTTTGAGACCTTGGTGTTGTGTTTGGGATCAGGCTCTGCCCAGATCTTCATTTCAACCCTTCAGGAAGCCTTTCTAAGCAGTAGACATAGTGTTACTAGTTTTTGATATTTACATGTAGTCTTTCAACTTTGTTTTCTTAATCATAAAATTCATCATCTTGGCCTGGAGTCATTTGTAAACTGGAAGACTGATCATCACCCGGGTATAGGGTAAGTCGTTTAGTATGCATTTCTAACTTGAGTGTAGATTTAAAAGTTTCAGATTCTTACTTTATAAATTGGCTTGCCTTTCTGGCAGTGCCACTCTGATGTTGGTAGTAGCCTTTTCATTGCTTAGTTTGGAAGACGTGTGAACCGTCTGATCATGTGCCCTTGAGAAGAAGTGTGGAGCAGAATGGACAAGACTGCACGGAGATCACGGCGCCTTAGATGTGGCTGAGGGTGTGAGCCGCTGGGTGGGTTCCCCTGCCTGGGACTGCCAGGTAGCACCAGGCTTCAGAGTAGACACATCCGTTCCTGAGGCCAGCCGAGGTGCGGAGCTCTGACACACGCAAACCGGCTTACATGTTTGTACTTAGTCACACCGCACACTGAGATACAGTTTTTGTGGTTTTAAAACTTGTTAAAGTGTACCTATTACCTGCCACGTAGATAATGACAGGGTTGTGGGAAATTAGTAATAGCTTCATTAAAGAGGCAGCACAATACCTTTAGTGTTTCTAGATTTCTCCTGATGTTACATGTAGGAGCTGAGGATGTGAGGGAAATAGGAAGTTTCACTGTTTTAAGAGAGCGCTGTATTGTGCTGTCTTTTTTTGGTATTATCTAATATTCAGCCGGTCTTCAGTCTCTGTTAGGCGAGGACTGTAGGAGCCTGTGAAGCTGCATCATTAGAGCATGTGTCTTCTGTAATCCGCATCCTGTTTGCAGCACGATGGATCCCCACCTCTACTTACAGAGCAGGCTAATGAGAGAGGAAGCATTAGATTTGGAGCTGTAAGAACCAGTCTCTTTAGAGGTTTAATTTGTTTGAAAGAGTCATTTCCTTCTTTAATAAATGAATTATGGTCTTACAGTGCCCTTGACTTAGACCTGCTATCTAAGAATATAAATGGATCTTATTTGGAAAGGCTCCTGTCGCCTCCATCCCAGCCTGCTGAGCTGGCCGGGGCAGGGATCGCTGGGCTTGCAGCGCAGCATCACCCAGACTGCTGAACATGCTCTTCCGTACCGGCAGCTGGCGCAGGCCTCGCAGCCTTCCTCGCAGGCCTCTGCTCCCCGGCAATGGCGGTCGGGGTGCCGCTTCCTGGATACTGCTCTCAACCTGCGGAAGCACATTGGTTGGTTGGTTTGTTTTACTTTGTGGTTCTCAAGTTCCCCCAGTGATTTCGGTGCACCTTAAAAGATGAGATCTGTACCCTGATCTAGTGGCCACCGTCACGCTTCTCACGGCTTCCCGTGCTGGGCTGCATGTCAGTCTCGCCTGGGAACTTTAGAGGCGGCGCAGACCTTCCGCATGGTGACGTGCTGGCTTCGATGTGGAGCCCTGTAACTTTGGAGCACTTCTCAGATACTTGCGGTGCAAGGAGCCCCGGGCACAGAGCGTCTCGTGATTTGTATACATAAGCAAGGTGTAGTTCACCTTTTAGGGTAAATCTTATGAAGTCAGTTCTGAACTGCTGCTTTTGATGTACAATCAGGTTTAAGACTGAGTCCTACCAGGCAGGAAATAGATGCAGACTTGTGGTTAATTAATTAAACTGTTGTGACTTGTATTAAAAAAGATCATGTTTATTGGATGAATGGTAAGGTACATATACTTTCATAATTCAACTTTTGAAGACTTTTAAAAATGTCAACAAACATATATAAGCATATACTATTTTAAGGTCAATGGTAAGTCAGAAGTAGGGTTATCTTGTAACTGAAATTCAGAAGTTGAGCTGTATTTCAGTAACTGATGTATATCTTTCTAACTAAAAATGGTACCCTTATCGTTTGTCCTGCTGTATTTTTCACAACATAGACAATTGGTTGAAAAGTCACTTTTCTTTTGAAACTGTTAAACATTTACTGAACTGTAAAATAATGGTAGTTTGTTTTGTATTTACTGTGCAGAGAATATCATGTAAATATGCAGACACTGAATGTAATATAGATTGTGTCCACAGTGAGTTTTTGGGTAGATATACCCAAAAATGTACCAGTTATATACTCCATATGTTTGTCTGATTTCAAACCTGTAAAATGAGAACTACTTTTTATTCATTTAATAAAAAAATTTCTCAATCATCCAATGTCATTTATCAAGTACCGTTTAGCACTATACATTTCCCTCTTTGTACACAATTTCAAACATTCCACTTTTTTTTTTTTTTTTTTTTTGCTTTCCTCTTCTCCTTCCTCTTAATGTGCCCATGTATTGTTCCAGGATTACCAGTCCACTCCTGAAATCTCTTCCTGAAAGGTAATAGAAAATATTGTGAAGTATTAGTTGAAATGCCCTACTTTCTTAAAGTTCTTCACTACTTTTGGAAAATAAAAATAATAGCTGTTACTTTTAGTGGTTTGGTGGAAAATGCTTCAATAGGGTTGCGGCATGTATAGTATAGCTTTTTTTAAAAAATTTTATTCAACTTTATTTACCAAGAACATGTATTAGTACATTGTATACATAGTGATCACATTCATCATAGTTAATTTGTACCTGTACATGATACATCTTGGTTCCCCCCTTCTTCCTCACCCCTTCCTTCCACCCTCCCTCCCTTCCCTATTTACAGTAGCTTTATTTACATTTTTCCATTTTTTCCCTTTCTTTTTCCTTTCCTTCTTTTCCCCCTCCTCCCTTTCTAATTCTCCTTCCTATTGAATAGTAGTATAGCTTTTAAATGGTGGAAATTTCCAACTAATACAATATGTTAGGTAAGGTTTTTTCCTTTTTTGGGGGGGTGGTGCTGGGGATTGAACTCAGTAGGTTGGGTTTTTATTTTATTTTTAATCTGGGTGTGCTTGGACTCAGGAGGGAGATAATAGGAATGGCCTTTGGCATGGACATGAATTCTCATAACTTTCTCACAGAATTGTGCACATGTATATTTCCAGGACTGAGTCTATGGATTCCATCAGATTCATTCATATATATGTAATTTTTTTTAACCTCCAAAACAATTTTTTTGGGAGGACTGGGAATTAAATCATGCATACACTGTTCTGCTGAGCTGTATATTCCTGGCTCCAAAGCAGTGATTCTTTTTTTTGTTTGTTTTTGTTTTGCTTTTTGAGACAGGGTCTCACTGTGTAGTTCAGGCTGGCCTTGAGCTCACTATGTTGCCCAGGCTAGCCTCAAACTTGCAGCAATCCTCCTGCCTCTGCCTCCCAAGTGCTGGGACTACAGGCGTGTGCTACCACACCTGGCTCTAAAGCAATGATTCTTAATCGTTAACCCTCCAAACATCACTGTACTCATATTAAAGTGACATCATTTCTAGATTTTTCTTTGGGATGAAGATAGTTCATATATTACATGTTTGCCATGTTAACGAGATACTTCAGATTTGTTGTGATAACTTAGCCCTGCTGTTATCCCAATTTGCATGTGTGAAATCCAGTGCCATCTGCCCTTTAGATAAGCATTTGGGTGAGGCTAGGTGCCATTAAGGGTGAGGTTGGGGATTTAGCTCAGTGGCAGAGTGCTTGCCTAGCAAGTGCAAGGCCCTGAGTTTGATCTCCAGCACACCCCTACCCTGAAAAAAAGAGAAAAGAGTGAAGAGTAGTCAAGGGAGACATTTCTGATGACTAATTTAGAAACCACTTAGAAGCAAAAATTCCACAGAAGCATAGTGTGAAGCAAAGCAGTCTAAGAGAAGATGGGTATAATTGGGGGTGTGGTGGGTGGTAATCTAGAGAGAGAAGAGAAAGGCCAAGACCAAAGTGGAAGGTCAAGGTAATCTACCCTTCAGGTATGTTCCCTGAAGAAGGGGGGTTTACAGGCCTGTAAAGAATAATGCAACATTCACCCACTGTAGAATAAAGAGAGTGAAACGTCGCCCCCTATTGTCATTATAAATGGAAGAAAATGGAGCTGTTCTGTCTGGTTTAGACCACAAATACCCTAAGGTGCTCCGGGAAGTCTGCGGTGCTCAGATCTGGATAAGGAGGGGCTGCAAAGTCGCTCTGAGAATGTCGGTGTCACCATGCTTCTTCTTAGGCTTGGCTTTTACTAGTCCATTAAGAAAAATAGTTAGAAAGTACAAGGGAACACTAAGAAATGAAAGCCTGTCTGTAGATCTAAACACTCCCCGCCTCTCCTTTGGTCATACGATTTAAAGTTTTCAAGCATGTAGGGTCCCAGATACAGTGGTTAGGATTGCGGCCCCTCAGGTCAGACTGTCTTGGTTATTTTCCTGCTTAACTTGGGGCGCTGGACAGATTGCTTAAATGCTGTGTACTTCAGTTTCTGAAACACTGAAGTTGGGCTACTCGGTGTCTCACTTCACAAGGCTGTGGAGTTTCATGCTATGTATAAAAAGGCCCTTACGGAATGTAGAAGTTCACATGTTGATGTTGTATCCTGGTACCTTGAAGTTGCAGGTATGCGGGGTGGGGTGGGGGCACTGATTTTGCTCCTGTTTGCACAGCTGTTTTTGCTCATAGGTTCCCTCTGCCTGGAATCCTTTATCCTGTAATGCTGCCTATTGGACCCCTATTCATTCTAACCCTAACTCAAGTGTCACCTTTTTATGGCTTTTATCACCACCCTCAAATAATTTCTCTTTAGTGCTTTTATGACACATTTGTCTCAGCACTTAACAGTATTACTTATGTGTTCATATCTCAAGATTCTTAATCAATTTTTCATTCTTGCCTATATTGGTATTAGGGTCCAGAGAGAAACAGCCAATGGGATGTATTTCCATATTCGAATATGGGGAGATTTACGTGCATATACGTGTACAGGGTGAGAGAGGCTGAAGGAGTTGGTCTACATGATTGCGAGGGTGTTGAATCTGAAGCTTGCTGGTCGGGGAAGAGGAACGGTCCAATGGCAACGAACTCTCTTTTCCTTGGGGGTTCAGTCTTTCTCGGGAGAAGAAGGCTAAGCTCCCTCTATTTCCCCGTTAAGGAGGGCATTCTGCTTCACTCAAAGAGTAGCGATTCCGTGATTCCCGGGCAGGGAGCCTCTAGCAACCCTGAGAAGTTCCAGCACGTTGTGTGTACTCAACACTAACACGGCTGAGCGACGGGGAGTAGCCTTTGCCATCACAGCCGTGAAGGGTGTGTGCTGAAGCAAGTGGTGCTGAGGACGGCAGACGAGGCCTGGCCCAGATGGCAGGAGAGATCACGGGGTGATGGGTGCGCCGTGGTCATCATTATGCAGGATCCACGCTGGGACAAGACCCTGCACTGATGTCTTCCCTCCGGGTGCTGGGGATGGAACGCACCCTGAGTGTGGGGCTCTCCTGCTGAACGCCTCCACCAGCCCCTCAGATGGGTCTGGAACAGACAGAGGAGTGTAAGAAGGGAAAATACAGCCAGGTGCTGGCTGATGGCCTGCAGAGTAAGCTCCGGGGAGACCTGGAGTGAACAAAGATTAGGGCTGCCAGAGCTTTCTGGGCCTTCATGTGAGGCCAGCACATCAAGATCCCGGCCACCGTCTCTTTCCACCAAGCATGTCCAAGAGAATGAAGCATTTTTCTGGCTATAGTTTCTTTCTCCAAAAACAATTTTTTAAAAAAAATTAAATCTTATTAAAAAAAAAAATCTTCACAGCACTATTTTGACTGGTGCCAAACATCTCAGTCTCATGCCCTCGCCAGATTGCCACATAATTCACCATCACAGCTGGCTTTGAATCAAATCTAGTAAGAGAGAGATATACATTAAGGATGGCTACAGCAACAAAAAACTGGATTATATAATTCCAGATAATGATTGCAATAATAAAAATTAAATTCTTACAATTCAGACATGGCTTGGGATCTTGTAATCCTTGGACACACCGAGCCACTGTTTCTCTGCCTAATTACATATTTAATCGGACTAAACAATGTTGAGACCAGGTCTCACGATCTTGGGACTCAAAGGAACTCAGAGTTAGCGAGTGTACCTGAGGACAGAAAAACAGACGTTACATTCTCCTGTTCAGATTTATACCTTCTTCATTGACCAGGATGACCCAAGTCTCTTAAAATAGCTTTAGGTGCTGGCATGGTGGTGCACACCTGTAATCCCAGCTACGTGGGAGGCTGAGACCGGAGGATTGCAAGTCTGAGTTCAACCTGGACAATTAACGAGACTCTGCCCCAAAGAACAAAAAAAAGTGGGATGCAGCTCAGCGGTAGAGATCCCTGGGTTCGATCTGCTGTACTGGGGAAAATTTAAAAAGCTTCAAGGAAGAGCCAGGTAGTTGGTAGAGAGCGACCCCAATAGAGAAACCAGATTTTTAAGCAGTTGGATAAAGCATAGCTGGAGAAATGCTGCCATCTTGTGGTCCGCTGTGTTCCCTGCACCTGTGACTTGTAGCCCTGCTCACTGCATCGTCTCAACTGATAGGTGAGAGTCGGCTGGCTTTTCAACTACAGGTTTTTAGACGAACTTTTGCTTCAACAGTGAGATGTTTGAAAGTGATATGCGTGGTAGGATTAAAACTGTATTTTTCTAACTCTTGGAGTGTTCTTGTTTGCTACCGGCCTCGAGGTTTGTTTTTTCCTTCTCTTCCAATCATGGCCAATTAGTCTATCATCACCTGTCCATCATCAGCCAGTTTACGATTCTCTTCTGAGGAACAGTCCAAGATCTTGCTGTGGGCCAAAGTCCCGGGAGTGCGTCTGCCCTGGCTGGTCGGGTCTGGGGTCGGCCAGGCTGGTGACGAACCGGGCTGCGGGGAAGCTCGGCAAGGGGACAAGCCCTCAGACCCTCACGACGCCCGGGCCCTTGACCGGCCTCGAGGAGACCAGGATGCTAGACCCTTCACAGGACTCCGTGGGACTTGACTGATGGGCTGAGATCCCTGTTTTTCACGTTTCTACAAACGTTTTTCTGTATAAGTACCGCGCGCTAACCGATTGCGCCACTGGAGCTCCTACAAACGTTTTTCTAATATCATCTTCCGTCCTCTGCTTCTCCCGTTTGTGGGGTAGCTTTGACGAATCTCTAGTGCAACACAATCATCTACTATTTTATTGTCTTATAGGTTGCCCTAGCATGTTATATTTTTCAAAGTGTCTTAATATGCATTATTTAATTAATAATCAGGATGCCACCTCAGGGCGTCTTTATTTCCTTGCCTGTGAATCCAGGAATTCAAGGGAGAAGAAATTGACGCCCAGCGCCCAGATTGCTGTTGTTGGCCACACCCCTGTTTTCATGGTTTTCTGGGGGTTTCCTTTATTTCAGCCAACTTATTCTTATGTCTGGCTGGACTTACAGTCCCGGATCTACTTCCAGCTCATCTCTGACCCTAAACTGCAGAGCCCTAGCTCAGCTGAGCATCTGTTACGTGGCAGGCGCTTCGCACTGCTTAGAGATGGCTACTTCAGGAGGTAGCTGTTGTCACCTCGTCACCCACGAGACAGCTGAGACCCACTGAGTGACTGAGTGACTTCTCACACAGACAGAAGAGGTGGGGCTGTGAGCTGATCCTGGGAAAAACCCAAAACTGCCACCTCAGGGATATCTTCTTAGACTGGAGACTCAGCAGAGGCAGAAATCGATCCCATGAGTTTTACTTTTAGCGCCCTGGTATACTCTACACACGCATGGTGGGAAGTTATGCGGCTATACCATTTTATCTGCTAATTCTCTGAATCCGGTCTGATAATATTCAAGAACAGCTGGAAGAAGTGTGAGTTTCCCCTTTAGGTGAGGCCACACAGAACAACTCTCCTCCCCCTCTTCCTCCTTCTCCTCCCTATCTCCCCCCTTCTCCTTCTTTGGGATTGAAGTCAGGGCCTTTGTGCAGTGAGCTACATCCCCAAACCTTTTTATTTTGAGGTCACTAAGTCACTTAATTGCCTAAGTTGACCTTGAACTTGGGATCCTCCTGCCTCAGCCTCCCAGAATCCTGGGATTACAGGAGTGTGCCACCATGCCTGGCTCAGAAGTCTTCTTTGATTTTCCTGCAAGGCTGCTTTAATTCTAGACAGACCCAAGAGTATTGAAACAAGCAAAGCCAAGACTGACCCTGGGTGAGATGTGGCCCAGCAGCCTCTCTTGACATGATGTTACTGAGCCAGGCCTGCTTTGCCTGCTATGTGGTAGGCCAGTCACCAAAACGATGAGTGTTGCAGAAGAGAGTTTATTCATCTGGAGATGGGCGAGCAGGTCTCCAGTCTGCTGCCCTGAGGACAGAGTTTGGGGGTATTTGTGGGCTGAGGTTTGGGAAGAGAGGCTGGAGGTGTTATCTATAGCAAATTTAAAAATGAGCCACTGAGAACAGGTGAGGTCTAGATGGTTTGCTCAGGTGGGTTATTCAGGTTTCCTTTGGTTTCAATATTGATGCCAGAGGAAACAGCAATTTCAGAATGGCTGGTGTGGTAGAACTAATATGGTCAATTTGCGCCAGAACGCCCAGCCGGACTGAGTTGGTGTGATGCTGGGTGTACGAGATCCACCTGAGGGTTGTTGCTGATGCAACATAAGGCGGAGTGGGAGCTGTAGCTAGTTGGCGGGCTGTTTCCCAGCAGAAGCTCTGCTGCGGCTGGGTCTTCCAGAGGGGGCTCGGCTGTCCTCGTCAAGGAAGGAGCTCGGGGCCTTGCTGTCATCGAGGATGGCTGCTGTTGCTTCGGAGGAGCTCTGGTTGTCACTTCTACTGTGAGCATCATATCCTGGTTCCAGGGAAGATCTTTCCAGCCATCTTGTGCAGACACGGACGTACATGGGACAGTGCTGTGGGCTCCCAGCCCTCAACTGGATCTTTTGGGTCTCCAGTGCCTAGATGGACATTTGGCACCTTCTGGATTTGGCTTCTGGGTGAATATTGTAAATGTCTCTTATTAAATCTACTCTCTTATGACCTTTGGCTCTGAAAATCAATCTAAGACAGCTGGATACTTCCATTAAGTGTCCCTTTCCTGTTTGGGTGGAAAGCTTGGCAGCAAGGACAGAAGAAGTGAGGCACACGTGAGTCACTTTGCTCCTTGGCAGCCCTCCCAGGCTCCTGGGAATCCTCATTCTAGTGACACCTTCTCCTCCCAGAGCAAAGTGTCCTGAGCAGCAGTTTGAGCCTGTTATCAAAGACTCGGACTGGCATTTAAAGCAGGTGGCGTCACACCCACCCTGATCTTCGCTCTGGGATCTTGTGGTAACCGTGAGAATGTGTCACACACACCTCCTGCTCCCGGGTGCACAAATGCCCACTGCCCCGGCGCTGCACTCGGACGCATGTCTGTGCTCCCGGGCTGTTCCTGGCAAATGGTTGCTGGGAGACACGGGCTTCTCTGGTGGTTGCTTTGGTTCAAGGACATCCCCTTGGCTTTGCTGAAACTCTGCTCAGCAGTTCAGGATGCTTCCCCTCAACCTTCCTTCCTTCACACACAGGATGGCAGAGAATGGAGAAGCAGACGGAAGTGAGCATGTTGGAAGGGCTGTGTCGTATGAGGCCAAAAGACCAGCCAAGAGATATGTCCCATGACAGGGCATCATTCACCAGGCCACCAAAATGTGCTGGTAAGAAGGGTACCGGTGAGCCTAAGAAGTTCTGTGGGTGAGGGATGATGGTAGGGGTGGAGCTCATCGGCATCTGTGGGCAGGAGAGACCAGAGGCTTTGATTACCATGCCCATCGGAAGGCAGGGTTTGAGGGGCAGTACATGGGCACTTGGTGCAGGGTGCTGGGAAAGTGGTTAAATGGAACATGGTGTCTATTTTGTACTTAGTGGAGAGTAGGCAGACAGCCATCAGGGTGGTGCTGAGCAATAACAGTGTTAGCAAACTTTTAGGCAAAGGGCTACACTGAGTATTTTAGGCTTTCTGGGTCATCACACTCTGTAACAGCTGCTCTACTCAGCTTTTGTACCACGAAAGCAACCATATACAATACTGAAAACAAAAGCGTGTAGCCGTGTTTAGCGAAACTCTTTACAGAAACAGGTGGCTGACTGGATTTGGCTCATAGGCCATTGTCTCCTGATGCCTGACGTACAAAAACAAGAACAAAACAAAACAAAAACCACACAAAACTGGATCAGCAAGAGGACGAGGGCTGTCACTTCAATCAAGTCATGAGCCCTTGCTTAGTTCCCAGGCCCACGTCACTTCCCAGATCTGGAACCTGTTGACGGAGGGGTGGCTGGGGAACAAACCCTGCGATACTGTGATAAGTGCACCCCATGAAGATTCTCCTTCTTCAGAGGGACCTGTAGCCATTTACTTGGGTGACTGTACACGGGGAAAGGGGAATAATCTGACATTTAATAGTTAACACAACTCTGAGGCAAACAAACAATAAATATTATCTGCTTTTCTTGTCTACAGAGCCTCAGGATTGCTGATTTGGTGCTGAGAGACACAAAAGAGCACCGTGGCCCTCCTGTTAGACTAGAGGAGACCAAGTAGAAAATTGGGCCCTGGATAAAGTCCAGATTACAATGGACCCATTAGGACTGCAGATCTACTCAGTGTTTATACTGCATCTTCTCCCAGTACCTCGCCTCTAACATCATGACGGAGTGGGGGCTGCTGGAAGGGTTTATTGTGCTGTGGCTGGGACCTGTGACACCCCTCTTTCCTGTGCTAGTCCCACCCAAAGCTGGCAGCCTTCTGTGTCACCCAGGATATGGGCCAGAAAAACTGTCTCAGGGGAATGTGCTGCCTCTAGAACACAAAGAGGCTTATAAGGGATCGTCTTCCTTTTTTGTGACAGAGCTAGAAGATTCGGCAATTTTACTTTTACCCCAAACACTGGACCTCCATAAGTGTCACTGAAATGGCTGGTTCTAGACTCTTCATAGGGTTTGTCTCCTACCCTCTGAAATGCATACATCTTACAAGGCCTCCACTATGCTAGTCCCTGCTGGCTCATCCTGTCCAATCATCTTGATATCATCTCAGTGTAACAGACCAGAGTATTCTGGATGTCTAAGAGGTCCTGATCTCTAAGGCTATATTATGATAGCGGGTGGAACAGTTAACACAACTCTGAGGCAAACAAACAATAAATATTATCTGCTTTTCTTGTCTACAGAGCCTCAGCTAGCACTTTTATCTGGGGCCTTGGAGAATGCCTGATCCACAGTTACAGAATCCCATATAGCCCTGCATCCAACCAGGGGATCTACTTCGAGTGAAGGAGGTGCAGGCACAGGGCATGGTCGTGGGAACCTCTAATTGTGATGTGCACCACCACCCAGAGGTAACAGGCCTCATAGATTGTTGGAATGAACTTCTAAAGGCACAACTGAAGAGCCAATTTGGAAAAAGAAGCTGAGAGGGTGGTGTGTCATCTTTCAGTGCATGCTGCATTTGTTAATCAAGGGCCATTGGTGCTATATTTCCAAAAGGAAGGACACGAGGGTCTGGAAACCAAGGCACAGAAGCAGGAGTCGTGCCAGCACTCGCCACCATTCCAAAGATGGGCCTCCTCTACTCTTGTTTCGTCTCTTGTGAATATTGCTCTGACTCTCAGATTCAATTTTTTATTGTGAAAAAAAGCACATTATGTAAAATGTACCTTCTTAACCATTTTTGAGTGTATAGTTCAGTGTATTAAATATATTTGTGCAACTATTCCCACCATCTATCGTTAAAACTCTTTTTATCTTGTAAAACTGAAACTCTATAATCATTATATAATTACTGGGATTGAACTGAATCTGTAGATTACATTGGGCCGTATTAACATCTTAATAATATCAAGTGTTCCAATCCATTAACATGGGATGTGTTTCCATGAACATGGGATGTATTTCCATTTGTTTGTCTTTTTTAGTTTCTTTCAGTAATGTTCTGTAGTTTTCACTGTTCAGTGTTTTACTTCCTTGATTAATTACTAAGTATACCTAGCCCACAGAATCTACAGAGGATTATTTCTAGAATCCCTTCCAGGTATCACAATCCATGGATACTCAAGTCCCTGACATAAAATATTTGCATTTAACCAGTGCACAACCTCCTGTATACTTTAATCTCTACATGACTGAAAATACCTAGTACAATGTAAATGTTATATAAATAGTAGTTATAGTCTATTGTTTAGGGAATAATGTCAAAGGAAAAAGGTTTGAATATATTCAGTACAGATACAATTTTTTCTTCCAAATCTTTCTCTCTCTCTCTCCCCCCACCCCGTGAAACTGTGAGACAAAGTAAACCTCTTCCCCTTTAAATTGTGGGTTTGTCCCAGTAATAGGAAAGTGACTCATACACTGATCTTTGATTTAACTGATTTTATCTTATTTCTTTTTAAATTTTGTTTACTGTTGCTCTAATCTGCATTATTTTTTCTTCTAGCTTTGGATTTAGTTCCTTAAATTATAAAGTTAGATTGCTGACTGATTGTGGGTTTTTTTTTTCCCATGACAAAAAGTTGTGGTTTTCAGTTTTCCAAGTAATAAAATGTAACAAATTCTTGAATGCTATCGTATAGTAATTTTGATTTAGAGAAACTAGGAGAGGCATACCCATATTCACTGCTCTGACCCTTAGCCAGAGTGGGTGGCTTCAAGGCTGGCTCCTGCTTCACACATGTTACAAATAATTACTACTTTTTCATTGTTAACACCCTTATCCTTTAAGAAAGTATAAGAGGACATTATTTAATTCCTTCCTTTCTCCAAATATGTTTTTCTACTATATCTAAGAAAAAAAAAGTCAACATTGACACTCATGTTATTTGAATGAAAAGACAGATGACATGTACCCATTAAATTTCTAAGAAATATGAGGAAGATGAAACCTTGGGCCTAGGATGCAGCTTAGTAGTAGAGTACTTGCTTAGCGTACACCAACACCTGAGTGTGATCCCCAATACTGCAAAACAGAACAAAACAAAACAAAGCATTGAAATTTTTGGATAAATACTAAGTCTGTCTAAAGAAGCTACACCTTATGTTCTCCAAAAAGTGAAGGGCCCTATTATATAATACTCAGAAATAACTTAATGCTTTTCGTAAGAATATAATTTGAGTTTTGTTATTGCTTCATATTTCATGAGAGCATCAAAAATGCAAATTCATAAGTGGGCCTTTCTTTTTCTAGCCACATGTGTGGTAGTTTTCATAGATTTCTGGCTGGATGTCATGGAGGTTAATGGGTCCTCCGAGGCTTCCTCCTTGTCTTCCCATGAGCGAGCTAGGACACAGTCACCTCCTCCTGGATCTGTGTCTCCAGTCAACGCTGGTGCAGCTGCTGTGCCAGCCAGGATGCACCCATGTTAGCCCTTCTCCTGCCTGCAGCGTTGTTCTGTCTCAGTCCGGCTTCTCTTCTGCCCTGCTTCAGCCTCTAGTGTTTTGCTGCTGTCTTGGACACAGCTTGGCATCTGGGTCTCAGCCTGCAGCGGCTGCTGGCCTTCCTGGCAGAAGCTGGCCGGAGGTGCCTGGGGTCAGCTGACCTGGCCGCTCTGCTTCTGGCATGTCCTGGGAATTTCGATGTGCTTTCTTTTTGTCTCTAATTTCCCTTGTAATTTCTTCCTTATCCATTGATTGTTTAACAGTGTTTTGTTTAATTTGCACAATTTTATAAGTTTTTCAGTTTTATTTTTTATTGATGTCTAACTTCATCCCTTTTTGGTCACAGAAGATAATTTGTACCATGTGATCTTTTAAAATCTATTGAGACTTGGGGCTTCATATATCCTGGACTGTCCCAAGTACACTTGAGGAGAAAGTGTGCTATCGTTCTCAGCTGTTCTATGAGAGCCAGTTGGTTCATTTTTAAAGTACTGTATTTCCTTATTTATCTTCTGTCTGGTTGTTCCTTTCATTATTAAGAGAGTGATACTGAAGTCTCTAACTGTTGTAGATCTGTCTATTCCACGCTTCCATTCTGTAAGGTTTTGCTTCATGTACTTGATGGTCTGTTATTAGGTACATGAATGTTAATAACTGCTATATCTTTTTGCTGTATTGAGCCTTTCATATTAATATATAACACCTATTATGGTTTGTGCTTAGATGTCCCCCCAAAGCCTCATGCAGCCATAGCTGGGGCTTTTTCAGAGGTGGCTGGATCTAGAGTGTGTGATGCTGGGATTAAGGGCGTGTGATCACTAAATCAATCCACTGATTGGTTTGGCACCACCCTAATCCTGGCAGTCTGGATAAGATACAAGGTGCAGAAAAAAGCTGCTTACTTCCCTTTTGCTCCCCTTGCTTGCCTTGCTTTCCTCTGCCTGTCTGCCAGGCCGGCCTGTCTTGCATCCCACTGATTGTGGATTGAAACCTCTATGAACTGTGAGCTAAATAAACCTTTCCTTGTCTAACTTTGGATGTTGGGTATTTTGTCTCAGCAGTGAGAGAAAAGTAACTAAGACACCTTTATTTTCTCTTGCACTTTTTGATTTAAAGGTTACTTTATCTGTATTAATAGAGCTACACTTGATCTTTTTGGGTTACTGTTTGCATGGAATATTTTCCCATACTTTAATCAATTTGTGTCTTTTGATCTAAATGGAGTCTCTTTAAAACAGCATATAGTTGGATCATGTGTTTCAAATTAATTTTGCTACTCTATCATATGACTGGAGAGTTTAATCCAATATTGAATTTTTAGTATTTACTGATAAGGAGGGACTTCTTTCACGTTGCTATTTGTTTTCTCTATGTTTCATAGCTCTTGGTCCCTTATTTCCTGCATTACTATATTTTCTGCTTAATTGATTTTTTAAAAAAAAATTTATTTTAATGCTACATTTTAGATGTACATAGTGATGACATTCATCATAGGGGATTTGTACCTGTACATGATGTATCTTGTTGCTTCGTTTTTCCATGTTCCCCTCCTCTCCCTTCATCCCTTCCTCCCTCCTTATTTACAAAAGCTTCATTTGCATTTTTTCCTTCCCTTTCTTATTTTTCTTGTCCCTCTGTTCTTTTCCCCCACCCCTCCCTTGTTCCCCTTTCCATTTGAACGCTTTCTTCCCTTTCCCAATATAATACATTTTAGTCTTTATTTACACTTTCAGTTTCTCACGCCAGAGAAACAATGCAGTATTTAAACGTGTGTGTCTGATTTATTTCACTTAAGAATATGGTCTCAAGATGCACCCATTTACCTAGAAATATCTCAAGCTTATCATTGTTTATGGCAGAGTGGTACTTTATTGTATTAAAAAAATACATTTTCTTTATCCATTCCTCAGCTGATGGGCATTTGGGTTGTTTCCAAGACATAAATGTGACAAACTGTGGTGCTATAAACATGAGTGTGCATATATCACTGTGGTATGATGCTTTTAATTCTTTTGGAAATATACTAAGAAGGGGAATACCTGAGTCAAATGGAACCTCTAGTCCTAGTTCCCTGAGGAATCTCCATACTGATTTCCATCGTGGTTGCACTAGTCTACACTCCCACCAACAGTGGAGAAGTGTTCCTTTTTCTCCACGGCCCCTCTAGCATTTGTTATTGGCTGATTTGTTGATAATAGCCATTCTTTCTGGAGTGAGGTGGAATCTCAGAGTTGTTTTAATTTGTATCTCTCGAATGACCAGTGATGTTCAACATTTTTTCATATGTTTATTTGCTGTTTCTATTTCTTCATCTGAGAAGTGTCTATGCATTTCAGCTGCCCACTTTTGGACTGGGTCTTTAAATTTGGGGGGTCTGATTTTTTTGAGTTCATTGTATATTTGAGATATTAGTCCTTTGTTGGAGGAATAGCTGGCAAAAATTTTTTCTCACTCTGAGTTGTCTCTTTGCTCTGTTGGTAGTTTCTTTTGCTGTGCGAAAACATTTTAATAAGATTAGATCCTAGTTCCTGATTCTTTGTGATATTTCCTGGGCAACAGGGGTTTTGTTCACAAAGTCTTTGCCTATACCTCTATCTTCAAGAGTTCCACTTGTTCTGTCTTCCAGCAGATTTAGTATTTCTGTTTTAATATTTAGATCTTTGACCCACTTTGATTTTAGCTTAGTGCATGGGGAAAGATATGGGTCTAGTTTTAATCTTTGGCATGTGGAGAGCCAGTTTTTCCAGCACCATTTATTAAAGAGGCTATCTTTCTTCCAGTGAAGTTGTTTGGCCCCTTTGTCAAAGATAAAGTGACTGAGAGTGTTTGGACATGTTTCTGCATTTTCTAATCTATTCCATTGGTCTTCAGGTCTGTTTTTTTTTTTGCCAGTACCATGCTGTTTTTATCACAGTAGCTTTGTAATATAATTTTAGGCCAAGGATTGTGATGGCCCCTGGTTTGCTTTTGTTGCCCAGAATAGCTTTTTCTATTCTAGGTTTCTTTTGGTTCCCAATGAATTTTAGGATTGTTTTCTCTAATTCTGTAAGGTATGCTATTGGTATTTTAATTGGGATTGCATTAAATCTGTATAACAGTTTTGGGAGTATGGCCATTTTCACTATATTGGTTCTTCCTACCCAAGAACAAGGGATATCTTTCCATTTTGTGATATTTTCTTCAATCTCCTTTTTCAAAGTACTGTAGTTTTTGGTGTATAGATCTTTTACTTCCTTTGGTAGATTGATTCCTAGGTACTTCATTTTTTCAGGTGCTATTGTGAAAGGTGTTGTTCTCCTAATTTCTCTCTCAGTGAGTCTACTATTTGTGTACAGGAATGCTACTGATTTTTGAGTGTTGACTTTGTACCCAGCTATACTGCTGAATTTGGTTATTAAATCTAGAAGTCTTTTGATGAAGTTTTGGGGGTCTTCTATATAGAGTATCATGTCATCTGCAAATAGTGATAATTTAACTTCTTCCTTTTCTTTTCTTATTCCTTTTATTTCTTTCTCTTGTCTAATTGCTCTGGCTAATGTTTCCAGAACTATATTGAATAAGAGTAGTGAGAGTGGACTCCCTTGTCTTGTTCCAGGTTTTAAAGTGAAAGCTTTTAGTTTTTGACTATTTAGTATGATGTTGGCTATTGGTTTGTCATAGGTGGCTTTTATCGGATTGAGATAAAGACCATCCATTCTAATTTTCTGCAGGTTTTTTTTTTAATCATGAATGGGTGTCAGACCTTGTCAAATGCTTTTTCTGTGTCTTTTGAGTGATCATATGGTTTTTGTCCTTGGCTCTGTTAATATAGTATACCACATTTATTGATTTGCATTCATTGCACCATCCATGCATCCCTGGGATGCATCCTACTTGGTCATAGTGTATAATCTTCTTGATAACTTGTTGCATTCTGTTTGCCAGTATCTTATTGAGGATTTTTGCGTCTATGTTCATTAATGAGATTGGCCTGTAGTTCTCTTTTCTCATTGGATCCTTCTTTGGTGTTGTTATCAGAGTATTAATTAATTTTTTATAGTGAAATGTTTGGATTTCTTTCTCACTTCCTTTTCTACATATTCTGTGGGTATTTTCTTTGTGACTGCCATGGACATTGCATTTGACAACCTGAAGTCCTAACCCTTGGATCTGAATTTATGCCCGATTAACAACAGCTCTGTCCCCACCTCTTTCAGGTATTACTATCGCAAGTATACATCTTTATATATTGTGTGCCCAAGACATAAATTAATGATTTGTTTAAATGCATGATTCTTTTAAACTATGTAGAAACAAAATGTGGAGTTACAAACCAAAGTGCTACTAATACTAGCCTGTAGACCAATAATTTTTTTAAACAATGTGTTAGCCTCTTAAATCATGTAGAAAATGAAAAGTGGAGTTACAAGCCATTGTTACAATAACTTTTATTGTTACACTGTTAAAAAATCTCTTATAATTGCCCATGCATTTGCCTTTCTTGGGATTTTTATTTCTTTTTTGCATCTTTGAATTACTATCTAGAGTTCTTTCATTTCTACTTGCAGATAGATCTCCCTCGAGTATTCCTTACAGGCTGGTCTTATAACAAACTCAGTTCATCTGGGAATGGCTTAATTATCCCTCACTTTGTGTGTGTGTGTGTATGTGTGTGTGTGTATGTGTATTCCTGCCCGAGGGATGTGGGTTTTGCTGGCATAAATCTAAGTGTAGACTGAGTAACCAGGACTGAAATGGAGGGGCATCCTGTGTCAGGGCCACACAAAATTAAGGTACAGGCACTGGGCCGGGATGCTGAATGCTAACTAGCCCATGCTGCCTGTGTGTCTTTCGGGGGCACAGATTGCTGTTGTTTCTGCTCTGCTGCCTTCCCAGAATCCTATCTTCAGGTTCAATTTCATGTCTACCGGGTCCCTTTCAGTGTAATACATCTACCTAGTCGGTAAAGAGTTATTTGTCCCACATCTCAAATAATTCGCATCTTTGAGAAACTGGGTCCAATAAATCATATGCCATGGGCCCAATATTCTTACTACTCCATTTGCCCTAGGGCAGGGATGTTGAACTCCTTTCTTTTTGTGCTTAGTACAATAGCTGCCTGAATATTTGATCACAAGGACCATGCCCTGCGCTGCTATACCAGAGGAGGTGAGACTGGGGAATTTATAGTGAATAGAAATGTATTGGCTTGCAACTTCTGGAGAGGTCTTCCGATGCCACGAAGCTGGGGTCCGGTGAAGGTCTCCTTCCCGCAGTCATCACGTGGCAGAAGGCAAGAGGGCCAGGAAGACAAGGGGGGTAAACTTGCCCTTTAGAATGGCATCCACCCACCCACGAAGGTGGGGCCCTCATGGCCTAACCAGCTCCCACAGCCCCGCCTTTTAACATGGTTACAATAGCAATAAAATTTCAAACTGGGTTTGGAGGGGACAAACATTAAACCACAGCAGTAACATGATACTTGTAATAGCCGCAGAACTAGCTCCTACCGCTAACCAAACGCTTAGCTGACGCCAGGTACAGTCCCAATAACTTTTATGTGGTTGACTCATTTCCTATTGACAAGGATCTAGGAGGCAGGTACTTAAAAAAGGCCACTTAGCGATGCATTTGAAATGAATACAAATTAGTACATTGTTCTCGAGGCCATTCACAGTCCCGCATACTGCATACTCCGAGGTATTTATTGCCCAGCGAAGATTGGGCGGGGTGCATTTTTGTTAAGAATTTGAGACCCACTGTGGGCATGACAACCTCCAATTGTGAGTTCTGCAGTTTTTCTGGTGCCCAGCCTCTCGCCCCAACATTCAATTATGTTAAAAAATTTTCTTTTTGGTAAAAGAAGTCCAGCTTTAGCTCTGCTGATTATAAACATTAAGGATTTTTGCATGGTTTTAACTTACTGAAATGCCCAAGAACGGATCTACTGGTAAAAATCAAGACAAGTTTTACTTTGTTTTGTTTAGGGCGCCTTCCACCGGAGTTGAGCTGCAGCAAACCGTGTCGCAGCAGCAGGGCTGCAGGTGGAACCGAGTTACCGGCAAGCACATTTGTAGCTGCGGTCTTTGCGGTGATTTTTGCCACAGACGCAAGCCCTCCCTCTGGTTGAAATAGAAAATGTGGATTGAAACGCACAATTCAAAGGATATTATTAAACATTCACAACCTAAAGAAGTGTAAAAGAAACATACACTTTCAAAGGATTTTTTTTTTTTTGAGAGCTCGCAGCACTTGCACTTTTGAAGTTAGACTTCCGGGCCACTCGGATGGACCCCGCACCCCGCGCTGTCCCCGGAGGACCCGCCCTTTGGACACCGTCCCGCGCCGTGGGAAGGAGCTCAGCGCGGGGCCCCGGCTGGAAGCCGCCGCCCGGCTGCACCCGGGACGCAAGGTCGCCGAGCTTCCCGGAGCCCGGGCGGCCGATCTGCGACCCATCGCGGGGCAGCGGGGTCCGGGGCGCGCCTGCCGCGTCCGCCCGCTCGGGGTCCGCGCGCAATCCCGCGGGTGGCCGGGTCCCCGCGCGTCTGCGCTCGGCGGGCGCAGGCTGCGCGACTTCCGGGCCTCTCCTCTCGGGGTGGGGCGGTGGCGCGGGGGCCCTCGCTCTGCCCGCCTCCAGCCTCCGCCCCGGGCGGGGCCCAGCGCGCCGAGCCCACGGGGAGCGCACTCTCGGGGCGCCGGGCGGGGCCGAGGCTCGCGCGCTCGGGTAAGACGCACCGCGGCGACCCGGGCCGGCCGGGAGGGGACCGCGCGGGGCCAGCAGGGTCCGGGTCGGGGCCGAGCGCAGGCGGGCGCCGGGGACTTCGGCTGCGCCCTCGGAGGGGCAGAGCCCCCGGCTCGCGGAGCGCTGCCCTTCCGGGGGCGACTTAAAGCCCGCGTCCGTGCTTGCCCGAGACAAAAAGAAAACCCAACAAACGCCAGCCCCGAGTATCCGCGGTCTTGCGCCGGGGAGTTTGGCGCCGCGGCTCGCGCGCTGTCGCCGACAGGCTCCGGCGTCCGCCTCAGCCGGGGTGGCGGTTAGGGGTCCGCGGCGCGCAGTCCGCCCGGACACAGCCGCCCGGGTGGGGCGAGGTCGGCTGCGGCCCCAACTCGGGGCGGCGAGGGGAGCGTGGAGGGCGCGCTGAGCAGGCGGAGGTGGGGAGCGGCGAGGTGGGTGTCCTGGAGGCCCCAGCCCAGCTTTTTGCCGCGAGGGCAGAGGTTCTGGGTGTGCGACGGGCTGCCCGCTACTGTAAGGTTCCGACCCATTTTGTGCCCCTTCTGGGAAGACCAGGGACTCTTCTTTCTCGAGCAGTGCTTTAAAGGTATGCGGTGGAGTATTGTAAAAGAAACCAGTGGCGAAACACTTGTCGAAATATTAAAAGAATTTATGATATAAAAATATATGTGCTTTAAAAAACGAATGCAATTGAATAATAAGATAGAGAAGTGAATCGACTGTCATAGCCGTCATAATTTTTATTAAGTTTGTATTAGCACATGTGTGCGGTACATAACGATGACATCCATCCTGCGGAGTTGGTACATGTACACGACACCTCTTCATTCTTTTCACTTCCCCTCTCCTTTCTTCCCCGGCTATCCTAATTTTAAAATAGTAAACCAGATAAACAGTATTTCGAGGTACAGTCAATACTGTATCTGATTTTTATTGGTGACACAATCGTACATTCTGCTAATATTACTGTGACTTACTGAAAGAAAATGTTCAATTTCAGTTAGGTGATAGAGCAAATAGAGATGTCAACATTCTTTCTATCCAAGTTCATGGGCTCCTGGTTAAGATCCCTTGACAGGAGACCCAGCACCGGGCTTGGCACCTCGGTTGACTACAGGTCTCCCTGGCTTTGGATTTCTTTGAGCCTCAAGTTCTTTATTGTACAGTAGAAGTATGAACACCTTTGCCTGGATTTCAGGGACTTAACATTGTATCTACACAGAGTGGTGAACTCGTCTTCCTTTAGGGCAGTGAGGGCCAACCTCTCAGAGACGGAGTGCCCAAAGTGCAACCCCAAGCCCACCTATTTATTGCAACTAAACCTGAATACTGAGGTTTCGGTTTAGAAAACAGAACTTGTGCATTCATATCTTTTGTCTAAAAAGGAAAGCACAGTAACAGAGCTTTCAGTGATAGAAACAGCTTTTTATTGAAAGGAAAAAGTCTGCATTTGGCTTGCTTTTGCATAATCAATGTGATCTCTGCTGCTGTGTGCACGCTGATGATTTGTCAAACTGGGGCGACTTAGCTTGTGTGCGGCAGAGAGGGCTGTACGTGCCGTAGGTTCACCATCGCTGCTCTAGAGTATGACTGTCATCATTGTACCCTCAAACTTGGTCCGTGGAGGGTACCCAATGAATAGTCATTGAATGACTACGTGCGTTGGAGAAGGTCACTTGCAGCTACATCTAAGACAAAATTCGTCAAGGAGACACCTCCTGATTTGGGAAATGACTCTGTTTGAGTTTTGAGCTCCTCCTCCTCTTTCTCCTTCTCCTACTCCTTTTTTAACTGGTGGGGGAAAAAAAATACATCAACACGTCTGGAACCAGAGGCTTGAGCTGTTGGTCAGGGCCCATGGGTCTGTGTGGCCAGCGTTCTGCCAGAGGAAGTGAAGCCGGGTGATGATAGGAGAGCAGGATTCTTTTGCAGAAGTTTCTGCTCCATCTGGTCTGTGTCCAGGCTTGCTTATCTGATGGGTGGAAGTGTAGGAAATGTCTTATGAGGAATGGAGACAGACCGCGATGAGGCCTTGTGGCCCTGGATGTGCTCCATTCCTCTGCTCTCTTACCTTTCCCTGCTCCCTGCTCACTGCCAAACTCTCTGACTTTGGAGATGCCGGAAACAGCAGCGGGGCGGGTCACTTTTGGAAAGCTGCCCAGACCAAGTCTGAAGCCCAACTAGCTACTTCTCAATTCCCGGCTTTAAAAGTCTGTGCAATCTAATAAATATGGAAGGTAATAATAATAAAGAAAAGTGTGTCCAGCCACCATCTTTCTTGCTTTGTGCAAGTGCTAAACTGTAGTAGAACAGGGGAGAAAACTTTGTGAAGAACAGGAAATTGAGAGCCATTTGTTTGGAAAGGGCAGATGCTATCATCCCGATGGTGAAATCCTAAACTACAGTATTTTAGGGTGTGACTGGATTCAGAGACAAGGCCTGCAGAGGGGTAGCTGAACTGTCAGGCTACTGGAGTAGGGCCCTAATCCACTGTGATTGGGGCTCTTAAAGGAAGAGGAAGAGCCGTGCGTGATATGTGTGTGTCAGAGAAAGGCCGTGTGAGGACATAGCAAGAAGCTGGCCATTGGCAAGTTGAGGAGCGAGGCCTCAGGAGACACCAGTCCTGAGTTCGCCCTGCTCTTGAACGTTTCCACAGCACCCTGAATGGTCCCTAGGATCCTGTCTGAGGTCACCAAAGTCTTATTCACCTTCACGATTCTCAGTGGGTGACTCAGGCTAGTGGCTGTGTGTCACACAGTAGGTGCTTTCTAAATCCCTGCTGGGTGCCGAGGAGTGGTACCGTGAGGAAGCTCCCTTCTGATCTCGGTGAATTTCCAAGTTTTGGCTCTAGCTTAACACTCGGGGAGTGTTCTGTCCGTCAGGGAACCAGCAACTCCATCCCCATCAGCATGAGCGTAGAGGAAATGCCGTGTCCATCCTGGCAACAACCCCTGGGCGCTGCCAGGGAGACCCCGACAGTGAGGCTCTTGGTGATGTCACATTGTGATGACACTCTCTTGTCTCCTTGGCTGTTTGTTCGAAGGTGGCCCATGATGCCTTTATAGCAAAAAGGTGTCTTTTCACAGCCACCCTGCTGCGGTTATGGGGTGCGCATGCTCCCCAAGAAAGTGGAGGTCTCGGAAGTGTGATATTGTGCTTCTGTGCTTGAGCTGGCTGTGAGGCTGCTCTGTTCCCCTGCTGGCTGGTTTTGGAGGGCAATCACGGAGCTTTCGGGGTCCAGGTGGTCAAATCTGAGATTGTTTTGAATTACAGAGAAAGACTAGGAAAAGCTTGTTTTGAATCATAGAGAAAAATCAAGTCAAGTAGAGGCACCCACTTATTTCACACTCAGGAAATGGACTCA
This sequence comes from Hystrix cristata, assembly GCA_004026905.1. Classification (NCBI taxonomy): domain Eukaryota; kingdom Metazoa; phylum Chordata; class Mammalia; order Rodentia; family Hystricidae; genus Hystrix; species Hystrix cristata. The sequence continues at coordinate 98,967 of PVJO010001235.1, read as the reverse complement.
GTGTGTTTAAATGACTAGCTTGTGGCCCCTCAACCTCCATTTCGTCACCTAAAATATGGGGTTAATACTTCTGACCTCTCTGGCTGCTGTGAGAAATTATGCAAAGTGCATATCACAATGCCTGGCACATAGCAGAGCTGCTGCAAATGGTGTTTGTCTGGAAGCTTTTATTATGCCTGGGGTCACGCACCCACTCACGACAGCTGCCCAGTGAATTATAGTGGATGAGCATGAGGACTTGGGACTTTGGCGCAGAGACTGGGAGGTATAGTCTCCCTTCTGATTGGGCTGCAGGCCTGGTCATAAGACCAGTATCATTTTGCTATAAAAAGTCACACCCCTGATCAATCCAAGGAGTTAGTAGAACAAGTATCTCCATTTGGTCACCTGCTTGTGAACCTGCATTTCCTTCTTCTTGTTAAGAGGTACACATAGTTTTAGAGAAGGCAGGGACCTTTGAAGCCACCAGCCCATCCCTTTTCTCACTGATGAATAAAGCACAGTCCAGAATGGTCACGGTGGGGCCCTGCCTGGCACCCACCTGGGACGTGCCCTTGGGTCTCTTGGCGCCTGACACACCCTCGGTCAAAGCTTCACCCAGAACAAGTAGCTATATCATCCAGGTGGACACAGGAAAGGTGTGAGCTGTTAGGGAACCTGACACACCTGTTAACTTGTGTATACTTTGTTCTGTTCTAACCATTAAAAGATTGACTTAACATCTCTCTCAACATGTTCAAACAACAGATGTATTGCTTGTAATGACCTGTAATGAAAGAGGCTCTTGCTGTGTTAAGACCTCACACACTACATACCAGGGCGTGGTCTGTCTGAGGAATGGGCCGGCGATGGTTCACAGCGCCACTCTACCCTGCCACGGCTCCTCGAGTAGAGACTCCGAGCCGGAAACCTCAGTGTTTTCTGGCTGACGAATGATTTTATTGTGGTCATTAGCAGACACAAGAGACCAAGGCTTGAGCTGATTCCTGCAGTATGATGGGGAGCAGATTAACCCCACATCTGGCCTCCCTGATGTGTACCAGGCAGGTGCAGATGTTAAAGGGGACCAGAAACACCCTTTGGAGGAGGCAGCTGTGAATGATGGCAGGGCGCTCCTTCACACTCCAGGGCATGAGAGGGCGGGCTCCCACAACAAGTGAAACCCTTAACTTTTGATTAAAATGATCCCTTTTGCTGACTTCTTCCCCCTCCATCTTGGAACCCGAATGCAAAAGTTTTCTGTGTGTAAATATAAATTTTGTTTTCTGTTTGGCAATTGTGTTGGTTTAACAAAACTGTCAGCCTTCCCATTATAACATTTTATCTGATTGTAAAATACTATTAAGCATAGGCTAGGGGAACTCGTGGGAAATTTCTCAGCCTCAGAGGCACCTACTGCTTCATGGTAAAGTCCTCATTAGTAATTCTTTTTGAAAAATTTTATTTTTTTTTGTTAGTGCATGTTTATAGTACGCATTGATTGCGTTCATTGTGGGGAGCAGGTACATGCATATAATGTATCTTAATTGTTTTTTGTTCCCCTCCCTCCATCTGAAGACCCACTTTTCGTTTATGGAAGATCTGTCTCCTTATGTCCTATTGTCTAGGTATCTTTTTTTTAGCTCTTTAAATTATTTATAGTTTGAATTTCTCATATAAGAGAAGTTATGCAATATTTAAGCTTGTGTAGACATAAATCAGACGATTTATGTCACTTAACATGGTGGTCTCAAGGTGCATCTGTTCTCCTAAAAATGCCTCAAATTTATCCTTCTTTGTGGCAGAGTAGTGCTCCCAAGTGTGTAAATACCACATTTGCCTTATCCATATATCTGATGATGGACATATAGGCTGCTTCCAAAATTTTGCTGTCATGTTATGCTGCTATAAACATGGGTATGCATGTATTGCTGCAGCATAATTCTTAATTAGTAACTCTTTTAAAAAAGTTCTTCTGGTCTGCCACCAAAGAGTTACAGAACTAAGGAATCCCAGTGTGGGCCCAAGCCTGGAGTCCTCAGAGAGCTGTACACATGTGTTCTTATCTCCCGGACGCCTTTGTCCACATTCGCTCTTGGAACATTCGCTTTGCAGCTTAATATTTAAGTGAAGTTTTGGATTGGTAAGAGCTCCAGAGTCTCCTACATGGCCTTGCAGGGCTAAGTGAAGATTGCGCCATATTTTGTCTATTTGCTGAGAGCAGAGTAATCCGGTTCCTGAACACAGGTGAGGGCATGCTGCCATTACTCGAGAGGTGAGGCAAGAGGAAGCTGCACCCTGCACAATCTCTTTCAGTTTCCACGAGCGCGATTTCTGTCCCTCGCACCATACTGTGGACCTTTCCTGCCCTTTGAGTAATCCAGCACGGTCACTTGTATGTTCTCTTCATTGTATCCACCCGGACTAGCGGCTATAATGTCGCCGTTCACATTCTTCCTTCTTTATCCCTGTGGCTAACTGTTGCAAAAAATCCTTCAACAGGTGTTTCATATTCACCTTTATTTCCCTGCTTATATCCAGCCCTGGCTGGTGCCGGCATTCCTGAAACAGTCACTTCATGGGGCTCCGTTTTCCTGCTCTTCCCTGTTGGGCTTATCCATCACTGGCTCTGCACGGCCATAATCACCACCCAAAATGCTGAACTCAACCAGATTTCTCCGAGTCAGCCCCTCAGCATCTCCCAAGCGATCTATCTAAATGCATCTCATTAGGAGCAGCCGAGGGGTCTCGGCGCCTTTAGCAGGGATCGCAGCTCACGTCTGGCGGAGCAGGAAACTTCTGAGAGTCACGAGGGGTGGGTGGGGGTGGGGCGACCTGGAGCCCTGCTGGGGGTGGAGGTGACCAGGCACGACTCAGTCGCAGCCCAGTGTCTCCAGGTACAACAGTGTGGAATTGTTTCCTGATATATCCATTTTTAAATATTTTATTCAAAATGGAAGAAAACAAAGTAAAGAAATAAACTGAAGGAATAACTTCAGGTGAGCCAAGCCAAGCGCATGCTGGTCTGCAGGTGCGGCCAGCAGGTTGCTGCTCTGGGTCCTGCACAGGAGCAATCTCTCTGAATTTAGGTAATCAACACGTCTCCCATTTTCTTTCTCCCTCTTCCCAGGGCCCACTTGTCCTGGGTTGCCTTCTTTTTGTCCACAGTTAGGTGATTCCTCTTCCAAGTGAATCTACTTCTCATGCCTCAAACCCGACTGTCCAAAGCTAACTCAAACCTGCCTTGTGGTCCCTGTTTCTGCTCCCAGAATTTCTTTCTGCGGATCTGCCTTGTTTACTCCCAGAGGCCCTTCCCACGCCTCACCCCATCGTTCCACTTTTCCCAGCCTCCGTTTTATCTGCATCTTTACTTGCCTTTCTAACACTGGCACCTAGTTCAGGTCCTTATCACTCGCACCGCTGTGGCAGACGCCCAGCTGATGTACAGAACTAGTGGGCTGGCTTTGCTTTTCCTCCTGACTTACTTCCTCAGCACCAGAACCATCTTCCCCACGCTGCCCTCTTTGCTCCGTCACTTCCTGGGACTTTGTTTCACCAGGTTAAGGCTTCGTTCCTCGGCACGGCCCTGTAAATCTGGCTAGGAGATTTCTCTTTGTCTAGTCGTCTCCACGCCACTGCCCAAGCATGTGCCGGGCCTCCCCGCCGTGTCCGGCAGGACTCTCACTGCCGTTAGCAAGATGGCATCTCACATCCACGCAGGGCTGAGCAGGTGTCTACACTGCAGTAGAGCTTCCGGAAGTAACTGTTCACAAAGGTTTAGGCAGCTTGGTGGGAGGAGACCCCTGGGCGCTGAAGCAGTCATTGGTTTGGGACTGAAGACGCAAGGGAGGGAGTGGTTCACATGAAAGCTGAGCAGAGTGCCACCGAGAGGAAGCTGGGCCCTCAGGGACTGAATACTGCTGTTGTCTGCTGAGCTCCGCCTGCAGGATTGTCTTGAGGACTACTGTCCTGACCTCACCCTGTCACGTCCTGTGGCCTCCCATTGCGTCCCACTGAGTGGACCCAACCGGAGACCAGAAGACAAAGGAGGCATCTACAGAGCTCATCGTTTATACAAGAGGTAATCAAAAAATACAGCGAATGTTTCGATTAAAAACTTTATTACAGTAAAAGATACATCGCCATCTGAGGAGTCTTCTCAGAACACTCCTCCTCACTTTGAACACACTCATCCCGTCTTTCTTGCCACTTTCTGAAGCGGTTCTGGGTGTCTTCTTTCAAAAGTGTCTTTATGAGTGTGATCAAAAGTACAGCGATGCTGCTGCTGAGTGCCACCCAGCGGAAAGGCAGCTCGTAAAAATACGATGCCGTCCGCATCCACCCGATCTGACACTGTGCAACTCCTGGCTCTTCCCCAAAGACAAAATGGCCATGAAAGGGAAACGTTTTGAATCAATTCAGGATACCAAGGCAGCCAGGACAGCGCAACTAAAGACACTCAGGAAGGAGGACTCCAGAGCTGCTTCGGAGAGTGGCAGGAATGACGGGATGAGTGTGTTCAGAGTGAGGGGGGAGCTTTTGGAGGGGGACTCACAGCAACATATCTTCTAATGTAATAAATTAGAAAAATTTAAACACACACTGTATTTTTTGATCATATCATGTATGTCTGAGATACAAGTATACTGAATAAATCCACCTGTCAGTTAATTCCTTCTTTTTAGCAAATATTCCTGAGATTCTTCATATTACCAGCTATTACCAGGTGCTCTGTGATGTCTGGGGACCAAAATATTGACAGCAGAACCTTTTCTAGTGGGTGGAGCACATGTTAGCGCTCTCCTCCCTCCCCAGTGATTGGCCATCTGGAAATGCCCTTTCCTGTCTCTTCAGCCTAGTCCAGGATTCACTTGTCTTCTGCCTCACAGTGATCCCACAAATCTTATTAGCTCACTTGTCATTCTTGAAGTCACTCGGTTGTTTGTCAACATTTTGATGTGTCTACTTTCCCAGGGAGATTGAAACTTCTTTGTCTTTTCAGACTCTTCTTCTAGATTCTGGTCTCTTCTGTCACCACAAACACTTGTGGAGTTTGCGCCCTACCCCAACTTTTGGTGTGCTGGGGACTGAATTCAGCGCCTCCCATGTGCTAGGTAAGAGCTCTTCCACTGAGCGACACCCCCAGCCTGTGTCTGGGCCCTTCTTGGCACTCCCCGGGGTGAGCCAGATGGTTGCTGCTATGGGCAGGAAACCTCTGCACTCTACCAAGAGTATAACACTGAATTTCGGGCCACTTTTTCAGGAATTGTTACCCCCAGATGGGGTACTTTTATTTTCCAACATATGCTTATCACTGGACTAGTAGAAAATATCGAGCTTGACTTTCGCAAATCTAGGTTTATATTCTCACTCTTAGGTTTAACTAGCATTTAGCTTCCCTGAGCCTCAGCACCAATATTGGTAAATGGGAATAATGGTACCTACCACATGGGATTAGTGTGTCTTAAGTAAGATGATAATGTCACTTATGTTCCCTGTTGCTGTTGTGGCTTCACATTACTTGTTTATTTATTTTCTGCAGGGCTGGTGGTGGAGCCCGGGGCCTTGTACATGCTAGGCAAGCACTCTATCCCCGAGCCCAAGCCCAGCCCTAATAATACAAACTTATTATCTTGCAGTTCTGTGCTTCTGAAGGCCAGCACAGGTCTCAGCAGCCTAAAATCAGGGTGCTGGCAAGGTCTTATACCTTTAGGAAGTTTGAGAGGAGAATCTGTTTGCTCACATTTTTTGGCTTCTAGAAGCCGCCTACTTCTTTGGTTCAATGTCTTCTTGCTCCATCTTCAAAGGCAGCAACACTTCATCTTTCTGACCATGCTCTCATGGTTTCCCTCTAGGGAACCACGACTGGGAAAGGTTCTCCATTTTTAAGAACCTCGTTGATTAGATTAGCTTCACATGGATAATCTGGGATACTCTCTTTATTTTTTTCTTGTTGTCATTGCTGGGGATCGAACTCAGGGCCTTGTGCTTGCTAGGCAAGTACTCCAACCACTGAGCTAAATTCCCAACTCCTCTCTTCACTTGAGGTCCTTAATCACATCAACAAATTTTGTTTGCCACAAGAGGGATTAGAACATCTTTGAGGGGATTGTTATTCTGCCCATCATGATCTGTACTCTGGCTTCCAAAGATTTATACCTGCCTGACAGGCAAAATACGTTCACACCAGTCTGTGTTCTCCCAAAGACTCAACTCAGTACAGCATCATTTCATGTCCAAGTTCTAATCTGCGTCTTAGCTTGTAAGTTTCAGTTTCATCATCTAAATAATCTAAGTAGTATATGTGTAAGGCACCGGGCATGGTCTACCCTGGAACACAACTCCTGATCTTCTGAAGTTGACCTGTGAAGTTAAAGAAAAGGTTACCTGCTTCCAGGTTGCAGTGTTGGACTGGGAGTAGGATAAACATTATAGACATTCTGGTTGGGAAAGGGAGAAAAAAAGAAGCCACTGATCCCAAGAAGTTTCAAAATCCAGGTGGACAAGTTTTACGTTTTACAGCCTGGCAGTAAGTCTGTATGGTTCTAAGCTCTGCTCTCTGGAACATCAGTCCTTTGACATGAATTGTAGCCTGTGTCTGCAGCAGAATAGTTCTAATTTATTTTTAACAGTTATTCCTTCAGTTTACTTTTTTCTCTGACATCTTACTTGCAAGCGGCAAGAAGAAATCAAGCTGCACCTTCAATGCTTTTTGGAAATTGCCTAGGATGCACATTCACCTTCGCCTTTCACAAATGCCACTTTCCATCTAATTGCAATTCTATTAAGCGTCCTGTCACTCTGTAACAAGGGCCCCTTTTCTCCAGGGTCCAATAATGTGTTCCGTATTTCATTCTGATCCCTCGTAAATGGGAGCATCCCCATTTCTGCTAATAGTCTGTTCATGATGAGTTAGGTGTTCTCTGAGGTGATTTATGTTTTTTCTGCCTCTTTCCGAATTTTCAATAACATAGTTGTTAACATTCGTATTTTACAATGTAGTCAAGACAACCTTCACCTTTTCTATCATGGCTCTCAACTTTCTTCCTGCCTCAGTCCATTGTCCAATTCCAAACATGGCCCGAAGCAGGGACAATTGGGGAGGAAATACCCCAATGACATCTTTCACTCCGAGCTCCTGCCAAGGCCTCCCAGTCATGTCCCAGCCAGAAGTCAAGGGAGAGGAGTCTGGGGATGTAGGCAGGCTCTGAGGGACGGAGCCTGGCACGAGAGGGTGTGGCTGGATATGGGAGAAGGGGAAAATGGATAACTAGCCAGAAAGTTAAAAGAATTTAAGTATTCAAATCATTGATCTTTTGCTTTCTGATTTATGCCTTTAGTGTTAGGCTAAAGAAGTTTTTATCTTACTCAGAGATGACATAAATGTCTATTTAAAATTTCTTTTATGATTTTAATGGCTTATTTTTAACACTCCAAAATTTAAATTAGACCTTCTGAACATTAAAAAAAGAAAACTTTTGCCCTGAAAATTGGCTCACCTTATTCTTGGTATATGTTGCCAGTATATATATATATATATATATATTTTTTTTTTTATTATATATATATATATTTTTTTATCAGTAGCTGGCAAACTCTGTTGCATTTCCTCTAGCACCTAAAGCTGAGTAGATTGGGAGCAAGAACCGAACTACCATGAGGATGTTTCTGTCCACCCACATGGGTCCTTAGTGGGTACTCAGTGAATAACCTGGGAACATTCTTAATTAGCAGCATAATTGTGACCACGCATATTTCACGCAATTCCATTCCCTCACAAAGATACACAATTTGGCACAGTTAAATGTTATTTAATTTGTATGCTTTTGTGCAGGAAATAAATTCTGTAAGCAAAAATATAGTTTGGATTATGTTTCCTGATTTCCAGTTTTGAAAACTCAGCTACTGTATGATTGACACAGGTTCAGTATGGATATAAAGCTGAATTTGTACATCTGTGTCTATCTTGTAAATGCTCATTTCTAAACATCTTTCTGAGCAGGTCTGGTGGATGCCACTTCTTTACCAAAGTTAAGTGGATAAAAGATGCGAAGGTTTCCCTTGGTGGAGAAGATACCTCAGATTTCAACAGTGCAGGTGATAGAGTGTGACAAAGGAAAGAAAGAGCTGGTGCTAGATTCTTCTGGAGTAATTGCTGCATTAAAAAAAAAATCGAACTGTAGCTGTGTTATTTAGTTGCAAAGATTTGGCCCAATCATCCACATAATTACAATGTTCTTCGGTAGTACGTAATTAAATTGCTTTTTAAATGCCACCTGACAGTTCAGCAGATATGTAAGGAGAAGGAGCAGAGGAAAAATTTGTTAAACATGTAAAATCTTCCATCTGACTGAGCAATTGGGACATGCATTTTAATGTAGGAAGGCACCCGGATTTGTTTTCATCAGATATGGCAGGGCCAGCTGATCAGGAGATGACTGCCATGTTGGAAGAAATTTCTGGTCACAGTTCCCTAGAGACAGGAGGCCCAACACACCATGTAGGGCCACATGGGAACGCACCTGGGCAGGTCAGGAGGCAGGAAAAGTGAGTGGAAAACATGGGCCAAAGCTAGTACGTGGCTTCCATGAGGTAGGGAAAGAGCTGACCAGGTTTGGGATTGGCCGGGTGAAATAATTCTAGTGGGCTCTGGGTGCAGGAGCTGCTTCTGGTTGTCTGATGCCTGGTCCTGGGGCCTCCAGGGCAGAGGAATGTTGTGTTTTGGGCTGCAAGAGCCTGATGGAGGAGGTGAGTGAGAGCGTGGACTCTGTGTTGGCTGGTTTAAGTGCCAAAGGTGGGCTCACAGAAGTCCTTTGCTATCTCCAGGAGTTAGCCAGGGCCCAGGGCGGGGGCAGTCCCTCTGGGCAAGGCTCCCAAGTGTCAAACCATCATAAATACAGAGAGAGAGAGAAAAAACATCCCTGATTAAATTAATAGGACTCAAAATATCTCTGGGAGAAGGGAGCAGCCAGCAGTCTTCCCGATTTTGTGAAGCGTCTAACACAGCATCCGTGGTAAGCACCGCGAGTATTACTAAACACATTATCTGAATGTGCACCAGGTGTAGATGAGATTCTTCCAGGTGCAGTGGCGCACATCTGTAATCCCAGCACTTGAGAGACTGCTGAGCCAGGAAGATTCCAAGTTTGAAACCCGCCTGGTCTATGCAGTGAGTTTAAGGGTGGCCTAGATTGCATAGTGGGACTCTTATTTAAAAAAGAAAAATGAGAGTCCGTAAATGAGCCATAGTGTTGGTGAGGTGATGTGTGATATTTTCTTGGCACCCAAGTAGTGCTAATCCAGTGAAGTTAACAGTTTCCTTCCTGAGAGCCTTCCAGATTTAGACCTGCCCATTTGTAGTTTGAGTGAGAGAGTGTGATGGCTGTTTTTATGTGTCAACTTGATTGGGCTGTAGGGTACCCAGGGATTTGGCCAAACGGCATTCTGGGTGTGTCTGTGAGGGTGTTTATGGCACGAACATTTGACTTGGGAGACTGTGTAAAGCAGACTGCCCTTCCCAATGTGAGTGGCCTCATGCAATCAACCAAAGGCCTGAGTAGCATGAAAAGGCTAATACTCCCATGAAGAAGAGAGAATTTTTTTCTGCCAGAATGCCTTGAGCTGGGACATTGTTCTTCTGCCTTGGGACTCAACTGAAACCTTGGCATTTCCTGTGTTATTAACTAGCCTTTGGACTGGAACTGTACTATCAGCTCTCCTAGGCTGGCAGCTGATAGACTGCAAAGCCTTGGGACTCCGTCAGCCTCCATAATTGTGTGAGCTAATTCCCAGAAGTGTCCTGTATAGAACAAGGAATGTGATGATATTTGTTCTGGTTCCCTCTCTCATTCTTTTCTACTCTCTCCAGTTGAATCTTGGTTTTGTTCTTTATTGGTTGAATAGCCTTGAGTCTGTAACCAATTTCCTTCAGCCCCACTTTTTCCAGATATATGCTAGGGATAATATCTACTTTGTAACAGACATGGTGCCTGGCACATAGGAGTCTGAGCTACAGCATGATACCATGTTAGGGATCACGGTCTGCTTTCACATTGTTCAAAGAAGCTGTGCTATGTATGGAGGAGGTGGGAGGGGGCTCAGCAAAGTACAAAACTGGTGTTAGGAGGGGACTAGCTAAATCATTGAGTCCCAGAGTAGTGGGGTGGACTGAGGGCCTTAGAAGATGCTGTATATGCTAGAGGTGGATTTAACCCAAAGCGAATATAGTTTATGCTTCAGGTCCTCTGCCATGTACAGGCTCCTGTTGGTGCAGGGAGTTCTCACACATTCCAGGAGAGCAGGTGTATTAGTCAGCTCTCCTGTTGGCGGGATACAATTGCTAGCACCCCTAATTTAAAGGAAGAGAGGTTTAATTTGGTTTATGGTTTAGGGGGTTCAGTCTATGACCAGCTGGCTCCAAGGCAGAAACATCATGGTGGAAGGGCATGCTGGAGGAAAGCTGCTCATCTCATGGCAGCTGGGAAGTAGGGAAAGAAGAGAGGGGCTGGAGGCAAGTATACACCCTTCCAGGTCACATCCCTAGTGACCCAACTCCAACTAGCCCCGCCTCCTGAGACCACATTCAGCCACAAACTCATCCGTGGATGAATATATATATTTAGAAATTGCCCATTCCTCACACGTATACAGAGCTTTACAATGCATTGGGCCCGCACCTGAGCCTGTATTGGAGATCTTGATAATACTTTACTAATGGAGCCAGTGGCTGTTTTCTGTCTGCCTCTTTGATTTTGGAAGTGATCTAAGGTCATCTGTTAAGCCCATTGGCCCTGTGCTCATTGAAACCCAAGCAAAGTGGGCCCCACCTGTGTGGGCTGAGGTAAATTAATTGTGAGCCACACAAAAAACCACTCACCCTTTTCTCAAATGCACAGAGCTGAAGGGTTGACTACAACCTCGCTGGCTTGGTGGATCCTTCAAAATGCACCTTGCTGAGATGCCTGCTCTGTTTGAATGGAACCAGATGTCCTAGCTGCTCACAGCCCAGAGAGTGGCAGGTCATGTGACACCAGGTTAGGGAGCTCTGGACTTGCACAGTCCCTTCTTCTGGACCAAGAAGGGCTGGCTATGGCAAGGTCTCCAGCCAGTATGTGATGTAGTAGGAGAGGCAAAGGCAGCTGTCTTAGATTTCAACAAGCAGGGATTTTACTTCTCCAGTTAGACTGTTGATATATGAAAGCATTTATTTCGATCTGTTGAAGGAGGCACTCAATGGGTTTAGGATTAATTGAGGGATTTTTATGTAACTTCAAGGCATGACATTATTTAATTATAAAATATATTGCATCTGCTACTTGTTCAATGAAAGCTAAATTTGCCTTATTTATTAATTTTTTAAAAGTATATTTCACATCATAAGAATGTAGAGATAAAGTGGCTGCATCCTTGAGTGTCACTGGTAGTTAATTCTTATTTCTTTTACAAGTATATAGATTTCAGGCTATCTTCTGAAAAGACTAAGAGGTTCTATTAGATTCATTCTCTGTCCTTATTTTGTTGACGGAGTTTTTATTTCTTCTCTGCTGACTTCAGGATCAAATTTTGCTTTCCTTTCTTTTCTGCCTTCGAGTTAAGAGTGTGTGGTTGTCACTTCCATAAATCTGTTTTTCTGGTTGCTATAAATTTGGTTTAGGTCAAGGTCAGAAATTTCAATTAGGTCCTGAGTGATGTTTTCGGATTCTACTTTCAACTCCAAGTGTCTTATTAATTTTTTTTCTCCAGCACCAACCAGTTCTCTGTTACCAACTGTGTGTCCAGCAGTTCAATTCCACTTTGACATTGACCCAGGAGTTAGCACGGTCCTCCTGGGTTTCAGGCTCGGGCCTGCATGACCACCCCCACTTCAAATACCAGCCACAGTGAGGACCCGGATGACCCAGCCTGAGTCTGGCCAACAGAAATTCAGAGTTTCCCCTGATGCCCCTCAGGCTTGATAATTGGCTAAGCTACTCACAGAACTCAGGAAAATGTTTGTTTATGTTTGCTGGTTTATTGTAAAGGATAAATGGCCAGAGGGAAGGTATGGAGGCCCAGAGATTCTTGCCCTCTTTAGGTGCCCCACTTTCTCAGCACCCCTGTGTGGAAGCTCTTAGAATCTCGTTTGCCCATTGCGAGTTTTGACACATTCAGTCTGTAGTCTCCTTTCCTTCTCACAGGTCAACGGTTGGACTCAAAATTCCAACCAGCCCTGTCATCACAGTCACATGTTTGGTTTTTCTGGTGGCCAAGTTCATTCAGAGGCTGTCTAGGGGTCCTACCGAGAGTCACCTGCATAGCACAAAGTCAGGAGATTTCTAGGGATCAGAATAAAGACCAAAGATAGTTTTAGATTACACCACACTCCAAAACGAGTTGTTAAAAATTATGACCATGCCTAAACTGTTCCTTGTCTTTGACATTTAATCATGCACCACCCGCACCACAAACAGTGTTAGGTTTTGTTCATGGCTTTTCTGAGCTGGGTTTTGAGATGCTGTTCCACTGTTAGAATGAGATAGTTACTGAGATTTTTGGGTGTTTTGAAACTTGGGACTTTTGCACTAACACATTTGTGGTTGTGAAATTGTTTATAGTTCCAAAGTGAACAGCCTGCTTGATGCTGGTGCTAATGAAGCTGATAAGAGCAGGTCAGAGGACTGTTTCTAGATCCTGAGTTCACAAACAGGATATAGGTAACTGCTGAACTAAACCAGAAATAGCCTTCTTGGCTGACTGAGGGAAGTGTTCACACAATTTTGGAGAGAAGAACTGAAGTCAAATAACCTCACCTGGAGTGGCTGGAAAGCAGAAGGCCAGCCCTCTTCCTAAGTCCCTCTTCATGCCCATTTTTTAAAACAAAACAAAACAAAACAAAACAAAACAAAGCACAGCAAAACAAAGCAAAGCAAAGTTAAGCGAAGTGAAGCAAAGCAGAGCAAAGCAGAGCAAAGCAGAGCAAAGCAGAGCAGAGCAAAACATTCTTTCCCTGGGGCTAGGATGTAGAGTCAGGACCATGGGGAATGGTTTCCCTTTTCTAGCAAGTGAAAGTGCTGTTATTCTGTCACGTGGACATGCAGAAAGAAAGGCGTGGTATATTCACCAAAATGTATCTTCTTTATTCCTCATCAGACAGCAATATCCTACTTGGTGATTCCCTCCACCTTTTAATCTAAAGAAAAAAAAAATCGAAGGAACTTAAAAAATCTAAAATGAAGAGCTTATTAAAGAAAACGAAAAAATACAAAAAAGAGGAAAAATACTTTATAGTTATAGTAAAGCCATCACTAATATTTAGGTGTCAGTATTCCACAACCTTTTTCGGAAAGTTGTGGGAAAATGTTTTTTGTTTCCATTTAACATTATCACATAAACATTGTTTTGTTGTTTGTGTTAGCTTTCTGTCACTGTGATAAGACACCTGAGATAAATGATTTAAAGGAGGAAAGATTTATTTTGGCATATGGTTTCAGAGGTTTTAGTCTATAGTTGTTGGTTCCATTGCTTTGGGTCTGTGGCAGCACTGGACATCATGGCAGAAGTGTGTGGTAGAGGAGGCCTGTTCACCTCATGGTGTCTGGAAGCAAAGAGGGGACAGGAAGGGGCAGGGCCTCAACAGCCCCTTCAAGGCCATGCCTCCAATGACCTAGCTTCCTTCCACTATGCCTCACCTCTTAAAGGATCTAATACCTTCCAGTAGCACTGTAGGCAAGTGACCTCATGGACCTTTGGGGGACATTTAGGATCCAAACCATACCAAAGCATGGTGGTGCACACCTGTAAGCCTGTGGGAGCCTGAGGCAGGAAGATTGCAAGTTTTAACCCAGGCAGGACAGTTTAGCTATTTAGTGAAAACCTATCTCAAAATAAAAACAACAAACAAAGAAACAAACAAAAAGGACCGGGGATATAGCTAGTGCAAAGGTCCTGCATTCAATCCTCAGTACTGCCAAAAAAAAAAAATCAAACCATAACACTATTGATGCCTAATTGTCTTAGAAATTCCAAAAGTATTATAGTGTAGTGGTTTAAAGTAGAGCTTTGATACCAAAGGGCCTGCGTCAGATCACGTCTACCATGTACGGACAGCTCTGTGACCCTGAGGGAGTCCCTAAGTGCTCCCTGCCTTGATTTTATCATCTGTGAAGAGACTAATAGTAGACCACTAATGAGTTAGGTGCTTGCAGGAGGGACCTAATAAGATTTTATTATCATAAATATAGGTATAGAGTAGAAACTGATATAACATACAGAAAATCAGAGGACATCAAAACCACCCATATATTCTACATCCAGAGGCCTACTTACCCAGTGTTCATATTTGGCTTTTTTTTTTTTTTCAGTACTGAGAATTGAACCCAGGGCCGTCACACTGAGTTACGTTGCCAGTCCTTTTATTTTTTGTTTTGAGACAGTTGCTAAGTTGCCGAATTGCCCAGACTGAGCTAGTACTTGTGATCTTCCTGCTTCGGTCGCCCAGAGAGCTAGGACTGAAGGTGTGTATCACAGCCCTGGCTTTTTTTTTTTTTTTAACCTTTTTTTAATACAATGCATTTTCTCATACATAGTTGGAATAATACTGTTAGTAGTATTATACTGTAATGTAATACTGTATATCCGTTTTTATCCTGATCATAAACCTTTTTTATAATCTTTGTAAACATAATTTTAAAGGCTTACGCGAATCATCTTGTGACCCATGTTTTATTTAACTTTCCCTTGATACTTTGACATTCAGAACATTGTCTGCCGCCAGACTAAATTGAAAGAATCCTAAATGAACCCAGTTAAAACCACCTGGGCCTGAGCTGACCCTTACGGTTGGTTCTCCTGTTCCCGGGTGGAATCGGGAGGAATCCACGAACCAGTTAGCAGAATGGTAACCATATTATGAACATGTATGTGAGAAACACTTCTGTAGTTGTTTCTTCGCTTCAGTATTAGAGGTTCTTTCCTTAGATGAGATTCCTAGAAATGAAAATGTAAGGTCAAGGAATGATAAATGTTATTTTCTAGAAAGATCACACCGAATTTATTTCCTTATTGATTTTTATTAGTATATGTTTGCAGTACATACTAAATGCGTTCGTCTTGGGGAATTGCTACACATACACCTTGCGCGGCGCTCATTTTTACGCACTGATTTTAGGCTTGTGGCAAGGGTGTGTGAGCCTGCTCCGCCCCCCACAGGCCTCAAATGCTCCCCCTCACACCCGCAGTCCCAGATCTGAAATACTGAGGCCCTAAACTTCCGGAACAGAGTGAATCCTAATGAAAATGTGTACCCTGGCTCCTCCCCCTCACTCCCCAGCATTTCCCCTCCTCCGGGCCGCCTTTCCTTTCCCAGCCCTTCCCCTCTTTGTCTTTCTCTGGTTCCCCTTGCAACTTCCTGTTCCTGGGTGGGGAGATGATGTAGTGAAGTCCTCCCCACTGAGATTTAGTGCCCAAGCAGCTAGGAGCTTCTGCCCCCGGTGGAGCGACTGCGTTTTAAGGCAGCGCTCCTGGAGCAGTGTTGAAGCGTCGGTGACAGGAGAACCCAGAGAGGGCCAGGCCTTGGGTCTGGGGCCTGCGACTTACGCAGGCTGTGATGTCCTTGAGCTCCGGCCAGGGCTGGCCTGGGAGAAGGCTCTGTCTGCTCGTTTCCTCGCTGCCCAAGCTCTAACTGCTCAGAGTAGAGACACGTCTTGCTAAAGGGAAGGTGCGTCCCTCGGAGGAACAGTTAAGGAGAAACTGTTTACTGAATTGGACATAATAAAAGATGTTCAGCAGCATGTGCAGGACCTTTACATTAAATATGACTTTATGATGCCAGGCAGGGCTCCTTTTATGGCTTTTTTATCATCTGATTGAAGCTGCTGAAGGTGTGGAGGGCTGTTGCTTCCAAGGCTGTAACCAGTGCTGCGATTAAATTGCAGGTCCGGGGTAGCTGAGCCAGCAGAAGGCCTTTGCTTGGGGCTGAGGCTCTGAGTCTCACAGGCTGGACTCAGAGGGGCAGCGGGAGGGTTTCCCTGCCAGCCATTTCTCTTTTAGCAAGGTTGTGGGTGCTCTTATAGCTAGGAGTGTTACAAGTCTCATTTGTGGGCTTGAACATCTGGCTTTATTTTTCTTTTTTGGTCCTGGGATTGAATATTGAGCTACATCCTTAGCCCCCCCAACCCCTTTTTAATTTAATTTGATTTAATTTTTTTTTTTTTGTAGTGCCAGGGATCGAACTCAGGGTCTTGTGCTTGCAAGGCAAGCACTCTAATCACTGAGCTAAATCCCCAGCCCTGATTTAATTTTTTAAATTTTAAATTTTTATTTTTACCAAGAACATGTATTGGTATATCGTATACGTAGTGATCGTAATCAACATGGTTATTTTGTACCTGTACATGATGTATCTTGGTTTTCCCCCCTTACCCTCCTCTCCCTTCCATTCACCCATCCCTCCCTATTTGCAACAAGTTTATTTACGTTTTTCCATTTTTTCCCCCTTTCATCTTTTTTTTCTTTTAACCTTCCTTCTTTATCCCCCTTTTCCCTATCTAGTTCTTCTCTCTTTTGAATATTATCTTTTTTTTTTACACAATATCTATTATACCCCTTTGTCCTTATTTACACTTATGGTTTCTCATATCAGAGAAACAATTCGATGTATACTGATAAGTGTCTGATTTATTTCACTTAAGAGTATGTTCTCAAGGTATATCCATTTACCTACAAATGTCTCTAGTTTGTCCTTTTTATGGCAGAGTAGTACTCCATTGTGTAGAAAAACCACATCTTCTTTAGCTGTTTATTAGTTGTTGGGCATTTAGGTTGTTTCCAAGACTTAGCTATTACAAACTGTGCTGTTATGAACATGGTTGTGCATATATCACTGTGGTATGATGATTTTAATTCTTCCGGGAAGATACCAAGCAGAGGAATAGCTGGGTCAAATGGAGCCCCTTTTAAAATTTATTTGTATTTTCAAATTTTGAGACAGGGTCTTGCTACATTGCTAAACTGCCTAGGCTAGCTCAAATTTATGATCCTGCCTCAGCCTCCCACAGTGCTGGGATTTACAGGCATGTGCTAGTACACCCAGCTGGTACATGTGTTGTAATAGAATGAAAAACCAAAGAAAGAATTGAGAAGTATACTGGATGCTTCTGGGGGATGTCTAGACATGCCAGACGTGCTCTAGATTTTACAGATGGGTAGAAACAAGTCATTGGGAGAGTCTTAAAGGGCGGGGGATGCCTCGATCAAACAGTCCTAGATGCCCTGACAGTGAGGGGAAGGAGAGTTGGAAAGGTTAATCAGTTGTCAGCTTTCTGGAGACCTCGGGAGCCCCGCCAGGGGGCAGGCGGTCTTGCAAGAAGATGATGGTACAAGCTAGAGCTGGTCAGATGCTGGCCGCCCTGTGCTCTTGCCTCCATGGTGGCTTTTTCTGGGTACTCATAGCTTTGTCTCTTCGCTTCCAGCCTGGTCCAACCTGACGATGGCCCCACTGGCCACTGTGGTGTGCAGTCCTCGTGTCCGGCTTGTTGCTGGCCTCCTTCGGCTGGGCGCTCAGCACACCAGGCCTGCCCAGCTGCACACAGGGGCCAGCCATGCAGCCAGGAGCCACTATGAGGTGCTGGTGCTGGGCGGGGGCAGTGGCGGGGCCACCATGGCTGCCCGCATGAAGAGGAAAGTGGGTGCAGAGAATGTGGCCATCGTTGAGCCCAGCGAGGTGAGTGTCCGCTTTCGAGTGCACGTGTGTATGTATACGTGTGTGTGTCAGGGGGTGGGTAGCATGACTGTCAGGGCCTGGCCTCCATGTCTCCAGGTAGTGTTGCCAGTCAGCTGGGGTTCTTTTCTCAGGTCAGATGGAAATCATGAGTTGGCAAAGTGTGGTTCTGTCAGCAGTCCAGATGACACCGACGACACTGGCTGATGCTAGATGCCAGCTGCTGCTCATTGCCACCATTAGACACCATAGGATCATGCTGGACACAGGATCATGGTCTACTCTACTGGCTGCCAGGCTCTGGAGCTCCTCAGTGCTAACAGCTCTAAGTGTTTACTGCTCTTTCTTTTGAAACAACCTCTCTGTCCACCCTACTCAGGATATGAATCCAGAGAAGATTTACAGGAGCCCACATTGTCTGAGAAATAAGTCATGAGCAGGTTGATAGGATACCAAGGCAAATCTTTATTTTTAATAGGGGTGCTGAGGGGAGCAAAGGGAAGTGAGGGGGAGGGGCATGGTAGCCACTGGCCAAGCTACACCCCTCCTGCCAGTGAGGGGGAAATGGGAGAGTCAGGAGATTCTGTCTGTCTCAGTAGTGCTCCTCCTGGACACGAAAAGCAGCCCATTCTAAAGGATGGAGGGAGAGAGGGCAGCTCTCTTGGCTTTCGTCTTCTCTCCTGTTTTAGTTTTTAGGCTTCCGTAACAAATGACCACAAGCCAGGCAGGTTACACAGCAGATGTGCATTAGCCCACAGTTCTGGAGGCCAGAAGTCCCAAACCAAACCACTCAGCTAGGGACAGGGGCACACTCGCTCTGACGACTGGGTGGGGAGCAGGTAGGGATCATCCACACTTCCGTCCTGGCTCCTGGTGGCCGGCAGCCATCCTTGCCACCTGGCCTGTGGCTGAGTCACTGCACCATCTGCCCCATCTTCACGGGGTGTCTGCCGTATGTCTCTGGGTCCTGGTGTCTTCACCAGCTACTGAATTCAGGGTGTACCCTATTCAAGTATGGCCTGATCTTAACTTGATTGTATCTACAAAGACTGTGTTTCTAAATAAGGTCACATTTACGAGACTGGGGTCAGAATTCAGAGTACATTTTGGAAGACGCCGTCCAACCCCAACCTCATGTGCATTCCCATCTCTGCTCTGGTCTGGGGAAGGGAGGCTGCACTGCGGCAGGGAGCCCCTGGAAAGCTATCCGTAGGTGGAGAACATGAGAGAGGATTATGGGAGGGAGGTGAGGTAGATGCCAGGAAGAAGGATGAGGGAGGCACTGCTCCATGTGTGAAAGAATTAGCTACGTGCCAGTTGGGATCTGTCACCTAGGGAGGGAAAAGCAAAGTGGGTCTCGTGCTTGTTGTGAGGAGGGCAGGAAAAGAAAGATTTAAGGTGTCTACCCAGAACCACGATGGCAGAGGACACCAGGGGGCGCTCTCTGCCACTTTCCCTTTCTTTTGAGACCAGATTTGCTAAATGGCCAAGGCTGGCTTTGAACTTGTGATCCTCCTGCTTTATCCTCCCAAGTAGCTGGGATTACAGACACCCACTACCACACGTGACTTGTTACTTCGCTTTTTAAAGCAACTTCTCTTCAACTCAGGGAAAGCACTTTAAAGGCCAGTGATCTAGAGCTGTACCAGGTGACTGTTCTCTCTCCTGCGGGCTGTGTCGTGGCTAACCCACGCGTCTCCCCAGGGCTTCTCTTCGTTACAGGAGTGGCCACAGTTCAGGCCACACTGTGTTTGTCCTATGGCTTGAGGAAAAGCAAGGCGGGAGTCTCTTGAAGAAGCTGCTGGTGGCCCGAGCTTTGGGCACCTTCTCTGCTGTTTAGTGGTTCCTGGAGCTGATGTTTACAGCCGCATAACTAAAATAAACAAAAGGAAACACAGAAGAGCCCGAGCTTGCATTTTTATTCTTCCTCCTGTTGAAGCTGGTCTTGAAGTGGATGAGCTCTCACTGCTGGAAACCTTGGCCGTGTTCCCTGTTGATCACGCTCATTGCTGGCAGTAGGGAGATTGCAAACCATTTTTGTGTGACTCTCACCTCCCTAAGGTTTTGCCTGTCCTGGTCACCGGTCTGAAGCACTTTGGTAATACCGAGGGCTCTTGATGCCCTGGTCCATCAGACAAGTGAATCCTCAGAAGCCATTAAACCATTAAACCACTCTCCCCCTAACCTGGAACTTTCACAGCTAACTTAGATCAAGAATGGACCAGCTAAAGCAAGAGAACCCCAGAAAGTAGCGACAAAGTAGTGAAAGTTTGGGCATGCTTCGCACTGGGAGGGGCTGTCACATACTGGCTTGAGGACTTAGTTTGCAGTTAGCGAAGTCTCCAGGCTCCCCGAAGTAGCTGTGAGCTTTCCAGACTTCCCCGAGGCACGCATACTTCTGAGAAACCATATATAGGTTTCTTTGATCTGTGCACATAAATGTATCCATAGTGTGTGCACACATATATGTATCTACATGCACGTATATAACATGAACTATTAAACACAGAGTCAATTTTTAGCAATAAATAATACAATCATCACTAGTGATAAGTTTATGGCTTTTAAAAATGATCTTGGAAGAATTCTTGGGTGAGTGACTGTCCTTCAGGGTTTAACATAGTAAGAGACACCAGAAGGAGGGAACTAACCTTCTGGAAACTATGAGATGCTCTAAGGGTCCAGAGAGTAATTGAGAGAGTGAGTGTAGTTCAAATACCTCTAAGTGAGACCCTGTAGATCAGGCTCAGATTGAAGTAATCTCCAAACACCTTGTTCCGCAGAGACATTTCTACCAGCCGATCTGGACGCTGGTGGGTGCTGGTGCCAAGCAGTTGTCCTCTTCGGGTCGTCCCACAGCCAGTGTGATTCCATCTGGGGTGGAATGGATCAAAGCTCGAGTCGCGGAGCTGAATCCGGACAAGAACTGTATCCACACTGACAATGGCAAGCAGGTAACCATCACAGGCCTTCGGATTTTAAAAAATTTTGTTTATTTATTTTGGTTTTTTGAGACAGGGTCTCACTATGTAGCCCAGGCTGACCTTGAATTTGTGGCGATCCTCCTGCCTCAGCCTCTCAAGTGCTGGGATTATAGGCGTGTGCTAGCACACCTGGCTGGATTGTTTTGTTAGTTGGAGGGCTCATGTTAACATACAAAGCGGACGGCTTCCTGGCGAAAGAGTGGCATGTAGTATGTGTGTGTAGACTACTGCAGGAGATGGCAGGCGTGTGGTCAATGGAGAAGAGAGGGAAGGATGAGGAATTAAAGAACAACTAAGACGAGCGTTGGCTGCCTATCCAGCTGTGAACCATTTTGATTACTATCGCATCTTGCATCTGGTCACTTATTGAGCAAATGCTGTTGGTGCCTGTAAGAGCAGCAGAGATCTCCCTCCTGCTTCGTCTGTGAGGCATTCAACCTTCCTCTCTGGCACCTGGCCCTGCAGAGGACAGGGATGCTGGGACATAGCCATCGCGGGCCCACTAGGGGCTGCTCTGTGGAGCTCCACGGATGTCAGGCGACGGAGGCTTGTGCCGGGACTTAGGAGAATTGCTGCTGCCAGAGCTTGGGACTCGCGATTGCCTGGTACTGTTTAGAAATCTCCTCTTCCCTATGCAGGAGTCAAGGCTCCCAGCCATGGCTGCCCCCGTCTTTGGCCGAGGGGATGAGAGCAGGAGGGAGAGACCACAGACTCAGTACCCTTTTCAGCTTCCTCTCCCCCATCTGCAGCTGCGCCCAGGACACGGCAGGCCGTCTGTCCTGTGCTGCGCCCCATCCCAGGCCCCAGCGTCACCGCCCTCTATACTCTGCCCCTTCTCCTCAGACTGGGGAGTCTGGCTTTTGCACAGAATTACGGAGTCCGAGGGCTGGCGGGGAAGGGCAGCCTCAGAAGCGAGGGGTCACCTGTTAGTGCCCATGAGCGAGGTGACCAGGGCAAAGGCGAGGGACGGAACAGCCCAGAACACAGCCTGCTGTCCTTTCCACAGGGCGTGCCGCCTGAGCTGCGTTGGCCTTTTTTTGTGACAGTCACCACCGTGCCGATTCATGCTGAGCCCAGGCCAGCTTGCAGCTCTGGGTGCCTCCCACATGACCACTGTCAGCTCAGGCCTCCCCATGCTGGAGGAGGGCCGTGATTATTTATTATGGCAATAAGCAATCGGTGCACAAGTAAGTGCATGTATGCATATGTATTTCATTTTAACTTTTTATGTGTTTGTGGATTTTTTTTTGCAGCGGGGAGCACTGCTTGGGATAGAACTCAGGGCTTTGTACTTGCTAAGCAAGCACTCTACCACTGAGCTAAAATCCCCAACCTCCTTGTTTGTGTTTTTGAGACCAGATCTTGCTACACAGTTCAGGCTGAATTTGAACTCATTATGTAGCCCAGGCTGGCCTTGAACTCTCGATGATCCTCCTGCCTCAGCCTCCTGAGTGCTGGAATTACAGGCGTGCACCGTCATGCTCAGCTTATATTTTATTTTAATTAAAAACCTTAAATAAAAAACCTTAAATATTTTTACATTACGTTTTCCCTATTGATGGCTCAGAGTGTCCTTATTTTCCTCAGGGTCTCCAGGAGACAACACGAGTCACACATGATTGTTCTCATTTCAAAAGACTGAGCTTGGTGGCTCATTTACTTTCCCAGTCTGTTGCGGGGTCATCAACATCTTTCTCTCTCTCTCTCCCTCTTTCTGCCTCTCTCTTCCTGGGGATTGAACCTAGGGCCTTTGCACTAAGCTGCATCTCCAGTCTTTTAAAATTTTTTAAAAAAATTTTGAGACAGGGCCTTGCTAAATTGCCCCTGCTGAGGTTGCCCTTGTGATCCTCCTGCCTCAGCCTCTGCGAGGCTGCACCTCGTCTCACCTCTTGAGAATGAGCGAGGGGCACTCGGTGTTCTCACTGCCAGGCCCTCAGAAAAGCTGCCGGGTCTTGTTTTAAGGGTGGGAAAGAAGCTAGTGCAATCCGGCGGGACTTTCTTCCAGGATTTCATTAAGCAAAAGAATTTTCTAGAGAGCATTAAAATCCAGCACAGAATCTCTCATGTGAGATAGCATCTTGTTGATTTTAGTTCATCCTCCCAAGCTGTCTGGGTCTCTGGGATTTATGATTCTGTTACCCAATTAACCAGCTTTCCTAGCTGCTCCCCACAGATGGCGTCACTACAGCTCAGGGCTTCAGTTCTGTCACGTGTCCCTAGAGAGCTTTTTAAAAAGATGGTGTAAATTAACCAACTTTCTTTAGCAAGTATTACCCAACTTACTGCATCGTTCCCTTTGTCGTTTATACTTTCTTGTGTGATTCATCAGGAGTTGACGTCACTGCAGAAACCGTACCTCGGGGCATCTCTGGCTCCTTCCCCGCCAGGGTCCTGTGTGCAGACAGCCCTCGCTCCTCTTCCAGACTTAACCTGGTTCCGTTTGCATCGGCCTCTCCTTTCCTCGATGCCTCTGCCTCCTTCTTACCCCAGGGCATTTGCACACGTGGCTTCCCTCCCTCTGGTGCTGGCGAATGCCCACTTGTCCTCAGTCAAGCCTTCCTGGACCTGCTTGTTCAAGTTTCCTGTTTCCTGCTGTGACAGCGTCCTGTGATGTAGTAACGATTTGTGCGATTATCTGGTAATCTTCTGTCTCCTGCTAGACGGTTCTTGGATGGCAGGAACCATGTCTGTCTTGTTTATCATTCTGTGCTCCAAGTGTGCAAGGTCTGGGCAAGTGCTGAGGAAACACTTGACAGCAAACTGTGTCTCACTTTCTTCCTTTGTAAAATGGGAATAATAATAATACCAACCATACCGGGTTCTATTGAGCATTATGAGGTGTGGTAAAAAATGATGAATGTTTAAATTAAAAAAGCTTGTTACATTGAGGGATACATTGCCATTAATTCCTCTCAAACTCCTCCCCTCACTTCAAACGCACCATCCCATCGTTCTGGCCACTTTCTGAAGCAGCTCTGGAGTCCTCTCTCCTGAGGGTCTTTACAGGATGCGATCAAAAACATGGTGCGTGCTGCTGCCGAGTGCCGTCCAACTGAAAAGCAGGCAAGAGTGGTGGGACGAGTGTGTTCAAAGAGAGGTGGAATATTTTGGAGGGATGTCTTAGTTACTTTTCTCTTGTTGCCAAGGCAAAATACCCGACCCTTAAAGTTAAAGAAGGAAAGCTTTGTTTAGTTCACAGTTCATAGAGGTTTCAGTCTATAATCGACTGCATGCAAGACAGGCTGGCCTGGCAGACAGGGGGAAGGCAGCAAGGAAGCAAGGGGAGCAAAAGGGACCTAAGCAGCTTTTTTCTGCACCTTGTATCTTATCCAGGCTGCTAGGATTAGGGTGGTGCCAAACCAATGAGTGGACCGATTTAGTGATCACACACCCTTAATCCCAGCATCACACACTCTAGATCCAGCCACCTCTGAGAAAGCCCCGTCTATGACTGCATGAGGCTTTTGGGGGACATCTAGGCACAAACCATAACAGGGGAGTTTAATGGTAATGTGTCTTTTACTGTAACAAATTTTAAAATTTGAACATTCACTGTATCCTTTTTCTTTTTTTGGAGACAAAGTCTTGCTATGTGGTTCATAGTGGGCTACGTAGCCCAGGCTGGTCTGGAACTCATGGTGATCCTCCTGCCTCAGCCTTCCGAGTGCTGGGATCACAGGCCTGTGCCACCACGCCCGGTTACTGTATACATTGATCACACCTCGTGAATGAATGGAAACATGTAAAACCTTTAGAACAGTGATTTGTGTGGATGGGTGAAAGCTCATGCAATGTTATTGTGTGAGAAAGAACATATAAAAACCGGAAGAGGAAGCACTGAGTTTGCAGCATGGGCCAGCACAGTTCCTGACTGTGGCCTGAGAGCAGGCTGATCATCCCTGAGCTTGGCGGCTGCCTTCCTCTCTAAATTCCTGCGCCAGGAGACATCTACGGAGTAAGTGAGCCTGGAGTTCTGCATCCATTTGCTAAGCCCCCAGTGTTAGGACTTCCTTCCCCGTCCCGCACAAAACGAGGCTCCTTGCCCATATTTAGCCTTCTGGCAAGGTCTGCACTGTTCTCTGTGATTGCTCAAGAGTCTCGCGTGTGAGCTCTTGCAATTCCTTCCAGTTTACGTCATCTGGCATAGAAACTTGAACTCGCTCAGGATGATGGGGGTTTTCTTTTCGTTCTCTTGCTGTTGAGGGTGTTTTACCTTCCCGATTTCCCTCCTTAATGGGGAGCTTGTCTGTTCTGAGCCCCTAGAAAGCATCACTGTTACACTCCAGTACAACCACCGAGGTGTGTGCAAATCAGCGGCTCTTTTCCTTGATAGTGCTCAAGCCGTAGATCTCCAGTCCTGGCCCGGTCACCTCACAGGACTGGCGGCCTCCAGGGCTCGCTCAGCCCTCAGTGGGCCCACCTGCCTACAGAACGCGAATGTCAAGGCCCCAGCTCCCTGTGGACAGACAGCGCACAGAGGAAGATGGGCTATTGTCTGCCCGATTCGATAAGGTGTATTTTTGCAAGGAACTGAAATCATCTATCTACCCGTCCAGTCACCCCCCCATCTATCAAACACTACTGAGTGCCACCCTTCCGTTCAGTGACTGTGCTGGAGTCCGGGAGTATGTGGAAGAAGATGTAACCCTTATCGCCTAGAAGTGTCCCATGTAGGGGAGGATGACGCCTATGTAACAAGATAAGCGCTGCAAAGCATCAACTCCAGCTGGCAAAGGACTCCGGGAGGGGCCTGTGGCGAGGGTGAGAGATCAGATGAAAGCCTTGGTCACCCTGGAGCCGAGTCTCCTGGATTCTAGGGCAAGGACCTCTTCAGCTGCCTGTCCCCCTTGTCTGCCCAGACAGAGTCCTACACTCTTGGGTCTTGGGATCCTCTCTCCTCTGCTGGGACCTGCTCAGCTTCTCCATTTAGTGTAAGATCCTGGTGACCATCTCATTGCTGGGCTGCTGAGCCTCACTGCAGCCACCTCCATCTCCAGTTTTTAGGGCCGTTCTTATGCTTTACATGCTTCTTACATGCACTTTCTGTGTTCGTCCCGATCCTAACTGTGCATCTCCATCGTTTTTATGGATACGGTTGTCTTCCACATGAGTGACCACAATGTCCACATTTGAAAGGTGGACTTTTCCCTCTCATATAGATCACAAACAACAGCATGTATATTATATCACATCTTTTTCAAGGACTCTCAAAACATTCGTTTCCCAATTCGTATGACAGGTCAGATTCATGGACTCTCCTAGATTTTAAAAATGTTGATTGCCTTTTAGCATTAGGGATTCATTCTCCCGGCCCTCAGTGTGAAAAGGTTTTAACATAAGCAAGGCCCAAAGAATTAGGGCCTCTCTGTTTTTCTCCAAGGTGTAAAACCACAGACCTCTGATGGCCAGGCAGGTCACGTAGTATTTGTGAGAAGCGAGGTGTGAGGCCTCAGAGAAGGGGTGCAGGGCGCCCCTCCCCCAGAGTGTGCACTCCACTCTCCTCCACCCCAAGACATTCACCCTGATAAGTGCAAACCTGGTACAGACCTCACACTTCCGGGGCGTGGTCAGTCTTGGGGCTGCTGCTTTTTGAGACGTGGTCTAAAACACCTTTTTTTGTGTTGCAGATCTCCTACAAATATCTCATTATTGCTCTGGGAATCCAGCTGGACTATGAGAAGGTACCGTTTCAAGTTGTTCTTGAGTTAAATTGGCCTATTTATGCCAAGAGCAAACACTGTGTTTGGTTGCTTTATATTCACTTTGACAAGAAAGAGGTTCTAAGAAATCCTCTCCTACTTTCATTTCTCAGTGGTCCTTTTATGGTGTAAAAACATCTTCTCTAAGATTCTGTCGGTGATAACAACGTGTTTCAGCTTTAAACTTTAATCGGAGCCCATTACATCTATGCTGTGGTAGTAATTCATGTAGTACAGCAGCTGTTTCCATACTTGTGAGAAACCTGACTTTCTACATGGAACTGAGTTGGTTGTATTCAATGTTAAATTTTCCTTTGCCAGTAAAATTTAGACTCTGAGTTCTTTGTTTGTTTGTTTGTTTTGAGACAGGACCTCACTACGTAGTTCAGGATGGCCTCAAAGTCTTTATGCAGTCCAGGCTGGCCTCAAATTTGTGGCGTTCCTCCTGCCTCAGTCTCCCAAGTGCCGGGATTACAGGCACGCACCACCACACCTATCTTAGATTAAGAGTTCTTATTAAGAGGATTTAAGGGCGGGGTACCAGCAGCTAGTTATCAGACTCTGGAAGGACATCAGGGTTGTGTGGTGTAGAGGCTGGCATTTTGGTATGAAGTGACCTGTGACTAAAGCAGTATAAATGCTATCCTACAAGTTTCTTTGATCTCTTTTTGTTGAGCCAGATTCCAACGGACAGTTTTGAGATTCAAGTCTGTTTTTCTGAAACACAGTGGAGTCAGTCAGTAATCATTACGATTTCCAGGAGCCTGTTGGGGACAGTGGGTGAAGGGTTGAAGCACCTAAAGCTTGGTGCTAACCAGGTCAGAAGCTGGAGGCCTGCGATCCCAGCAAGGGACTCATATGAGGTAGCCCAGGACATCTCTTTGAGTGTGTTTCTGTGTAAAACCCTGACTTGTAACATATCCAGGGTGGGGTGGTGGAGATGTGTTGTGGGAAGGTGCACTGACGCATGAATCAGTGTGTCTGAGTCACGTGGAGGAAACTTCTGGGCCTGCCTGAAGCTCTTGGTTCAGTGTGTCCAGGGTGGGGCCATCTAGACTGCATTCCTAGCCAGTTTGGTCTGGGGACTGCCCTTTGAAACCCACTGGCTTAGAAATGTTACATAATTTATTCGGGATCATGAAACTATTAAGTGGAAGAGCCAGGACTCAAACCAGGTCTGTAGGATTCTAAAGGTCAGGCTTTTAATGCCCTGACTATAATGCCTTTTCCAAGAGTTTGATGTGGTACAACCTAACAGAGGGTCATGCAAGTTTGGTATATTGATGCTATAAATGAATGGCCCTAGGTCCTGCCTATATTTCTCTCTTAGGCGCTTTCCCGTCCCTGGGACAAAATACCAACACCCACAATTTAAAGGAGGAGAGGTTTACTTTGGCTCATGGTTTCAGAGGGTTCAGTCCATGGCATGCTGGCTCCAAGACAGAAATGGCATGGTAGCAGGGCCTGGTGGAGGAAAGCTGCTCCCCACATGGAAGAGAGGAAGCAAAGAGAGCAGGGAGGAGTGGGGGGCGGGAATACAACCTTCAAGTCACACCCTGTTGACCCATCTCCAGCCAGGCCCCCTGTTCTAACAGCACATTCAGCTGTTGATCAATCCACTGAGGAGTACCAATGTCCCCATGATCAATCGCCTTCCAAAACCTCACCAGTGAACATGGGAGGCTTTGGGCAATATTTTAGATCTAAGCCATACACCTTCTTTTCCCAGTCAGGCAACTGGTTCTCCTAAAAGGAAGCATGACTGGCACCTTGCCCTCACTTCAGAGGTGTGGAGAGCTGTACTCACGTCACAGTCTCAAGGCTGGGCAAGAGTAGGGTTCCATGGGCTGGGCCCATTCTGCAGTTTTCAGGAGACCTCAGGTGCCACAGGTCTGGTCTGGGGACCTGTACTCACCTTTGTGTCCCGTGTGTGTGCCCGGTGGGGGTTGCAACAGTCCTGGAACACTGGAAAGGCTGTGGGAATGGCAAAAAACAAGGACCCTAAAGGCATCTGCGCTTTGATGTAAAAACAGATTTTCTATGTGCTTGGTTGCAGATTAAGGGCCTTCCTGAGGGTTTTGCTCATCCCAAAATAGGGTCCAATTATTCGGTGAAGACGGTGGAGAAGACGTGGAAAGCTCTGCAGGACTTCAGGGAGGGCAATGCCATCTTCACCTTCCCAAACACGCCTGTGAAGTGTGCCGGAGCCCCACAGAAGATCATGTACTTGGCAGAAGCCTACTTCAGGAAGGTGGGCCCCCTCTCCTGGCAGCGGGTGGGCAGGCGCATAAACCAGCTGTTGCTGGGAGTCCAGCTTCATCCCGTAGGACCTTTTTCATTTCTAAATTGTTATAATACATATACATAGTTATGTAACTGAGAGTTTATAAAATACAAAAAAAGGCAGATATAACTCATAGTCTAACTGATTTAACAATGCTGCTGTCATTATTTGACACGTCGAGTTTTTTGTATGGACTTAAAAAAATATGGTTATGAACATAGTGTCCATACTAACTTAGATGTAGTGCATGTAATCAAATAGTCTTTGTAACATACTTTTAAATATATCTAAAAGTCCACTGGAGAAATATGTTGGAGACTTAAAAAATTTTTTTTTGTTTTTGAGACAGAGTTTCTCTGTAGAGTTCAGGCTGCCTCAAACTCAACATGATCTTCTTGCCTCAGCCTCCCCAGTGCTGAGATTACAGATGTTTGCCACCATGCCTAGCTAGAGATTGTTTAAATGCTTCCATATCTGTAGGTAGATAATTAATTGCAAATTGATAATTTTTATATATGTGTGCATACTAGCTTCAACTGTTTCCAGTAAAGCTCAAGGTTCTAAATATTTCCTGGTTCTTGAAACAGAGTCTTGAAAATACAATAGGCACAATGCCAATTTTAAAAAAGGCAAAAAAAAAAAAAAGCTGAGTGTGGTGGTGCACGCCTGTAATCCCAACACTCAGGAGACTGAGGAAGGAGGATTACTGTAAGTTCAAAGCCTGCCTCAGCTACATAGTGAGTTCGAGGCCAGCCTGAACTGAAGGTTGTCTCTAAGCTTCCTCAAGACCTTAGCATTTGGGAGAAACCTGGGGTCAGTGTCAAGAGGATAGAGACTTTGTTTCATTTGCTGCTGTTCCCTCAGCACTGAGAATAGCACCTGGCCAACTCCAGGCCTGCGTTAGGTATTTATTCAGTGGAGAAATACACAGATGCATGAATAAATGGTTCAGTTCTTTTCTCACTTCCCCTGGACTTGACCTTCACCTTCTTGATCTTCAGCTGGACAGTGGCTACCTCTGCCCCCAACTCAAGGGTGCCCTTCACTTAACTGTCACGTCACGGGCAGTCGATAGTAGAGTGGCGTAGGATTCATCACACATCAGCCCTCCAGGGTACACGATAGTGGGATGCTCTCTTCTGCAGGTTAAAAAGGAAGAAAATGAAGCAGGCAGGGTAGAGTAATGCTCTGGAGTTGGCTGTTCCTCGTCTTTTCCTCAGACTGGAAAGCGACCCAAGGCCAACATCATCTTCAACACTTCTCTTGGAGCGATTTTTGGAGTTAAGAAGTATGCGGATGCCCTGCAGGAGATCATCCGGGAGAGGAACCTCACTGTGAACTACAGGCAAAACCTCATCGAGGTCCGAGCCGACAGGCAAGAGGCCGTCTTTGAGAACGTGGACAAGCCTGGAGAGACCCAAGTGTTCTCCGTGAGTGGGGGTCGCACCATCTGCCGAGCGGCTGTAGGTGCAGGTGACAGAGGGCCCTCCCTGCCACTGCCCCTGTGAGCTGTGTGCGGCTGATTAGGGTGGGCATCTGAGGGCAGGGACAGGTGAGAAGGTGCAGAAAAATGGGCAGGAGGGAAGAGCCTGTCTGAAGAGGCGAGGAGGGTTTATCTGCAGGTGCCACCTGAGTGTCTGTCCCACTTCCGTGACTCCTTTCCTGTCACGGAGTCACTAGAAGCGGCCCTAAGTATTTCACAACTTCAGTTATGACCCGGGGACCTCAAATGCATGGTCTCGTGACTGTCTCTGCACAGAGTGTGCAAAACAGTCGTGCTTGTGAGCAGGAAGCAGCGCTTCCAAAAGGGCATTATCTTTCGACATCTTTTACGTGTGCATGGAAGGCGATGCTTAAAGGTCCTGTGGGAGGCTCTGGCAGGGCTCCTGCTCTCGGCAAGGTCTGGCCTTTGTGGTGTGGACTGATCTTTGTGCATCTCAGTCTTTCTTTTTCATGAAGCGGGACCCACGGTTTTATAGAAGTGTTGCAAGCATGAAGAGAAAGACCCAACGGTGTCTGGGGAAGACTCCTTGTTTACAGCCTTCTGGCAAGAGCTGTTAGCAGTGAGACAAGCTTACACAGTCACAGTTCATTTATTCAGCATTTAAGGAATGGAGGTTTCATAAAAGGAAATTTTGAAGTGAATCAAGGATTCATCTTCTAGACATCAAAACTTCAAATTTTAAGCTTTTTAACTTGAAATTCTTTCTAAAATCTATTCCATACATCTTTCCTTTTGTAAATGGAAGACACTGAATATCATTAAAAATGTTACTGATGACTCAGAATTGCAATTTTTAAAAACTCTTACTTGGAAATAATCTCAGAGTTGGAAAAGTAGAGTGCAAAGAAAATTACCCATAGACTTTATCTAGTTTCATCCATAGAGTTTTATTTCATTTGGTTTGGCTTTATCTTCTGATCTCTCCATCCTGATACTCTTTTTCCATCAGTTTTCCCAAAGACAAATTATGTGTATCAAACCCTTAAATATGTTAGTGTACATTTCCTAAGACCTGGGTGTTTGCTTACATAAAACTACATTATTTATCAACTTAGTACATATAGGACAGATGCAATATTATAATCTTTCTTATAGTAGAATTTACAGTACTTTCCCCTCACTGGTACAGACCCTAATCTGTAATCAAGAATTGTGTTGACTCATGATGCCTTTTTACCCTTGTTAGTCTGGGACATTCCACAGCCTTGCAATGTCTTCCAT
The DNA here is from genome assembly GCA_004026905.1 of Hystrix cristata. NCBI lineage: Eukaryota > Metazoa > Chordata > Mammalia > Rodentia > Hystricidae > Hystrix > Hystrix cristata. The sequence goes on along the minus strand of PVJO010001235.1, from coordinate 67,601 downwards.
GATACTGATACTTTGGAACAACACAGCCCTTCTCCCACCACTTAGAAAAAATAGAGTCTTCCTCATTTTCCGTTCCTCCGTGTTTGTTGTGTTGAGTTTCAGGCTGTGCTTTCTAGAACAGACCACTGAGTAAATAATGTTGCAGACCATTGTGTGAATAATGTTGGTCCTTGAAGGTAGTCACATTTGCAAGCACACAGTGTTCACTGGCCTTTTATTGATGGTGTTTATTTCTGATCACTAGTCGAGATATGGTCCAGTTTTTCCACCGAGTAATTACTGTTCTTTTTCTGCCATGCGAATAAGGAGTCTGTGGGGAGGTGCTTTGAGACCGTGTGAACGTCCTACTCATTAAGATCTCGGCCTAGAGTTGGCAGCCACTGATGACATTTGCCCACTTGAATTTTTACTCTGGTGCTTGCAAAATGATGATGTTCTCACTCCAGAACTCGGTCCACATTTAGCAGTAGTCTTGGCGTTCTGTCAGGGAGAGCCTTTCCCTCTCTCTTAGTCACTGCGGTGAACTCATGCATTTTAATTTCCCCAGCAGTTTATCATTCATTAATGTCCTTAATTATTTTGGTGCTGAAATTGTCCCAGATTTGGTCAGCAGCAGCACATTGCGGCCGGCTCGTGTGTCCTTGTGACTTGCAGCCACTGTGGTTTCCAGCACTTCCTTCCTTCCTGTTATCACGGGATGTCCTCAGCTTATCTAGTTCTACCTGTCCTGGCTCGGGATTATCAGTTTTTTAAATTTTTATTTTTATCGGTACATGTTTGCGGTACAAAATGATTATATCCATCTTGGGGAATTGGTACATGTACATAACACATATTAATTCTTTTTATGTCCCTTTCTCCAGTCCTTTCTTCCCCTTTTTCCATCTCTTGGTCCCTTTCCTGTTTGCAAAAGATCTAACTTCCTATTTCCTATTATTTGTCTTTTATTTTGCTCTTTAATTTATTTATACTTCGAGTGTCTCATGTAAGAGAAATCATGTGATCTTTAAGCTTACGTTCTGATTTATTTCATTTAAGATTATGAGCTTGGGGTTGGAGATTTAGCTCAGTGGTGGAGTGCTCCCTAAGTTCAATCCCCAGCAGCCACCCCCCAAAAAAGGCTATGGGCGCAAGGTGCATCCATTTTCTTGCAAATGACTCAAATTTTCCTTCTTTACAGTAGAGTAGTAATTCTCTACCACATGTGTGTATAAATACCACATTTTCTTTATCTATTCATCTGTTGATGGAATCTTGTTGATTCCAAGTTTAAGCTATTAGGAATTGTGCTGTATCTCTGTACGTATGTATCTCTGAAATACGATGTCTTTAATTCTTTCAGGAAGATACCTAGAAGGGGAAATAGCTGGGTCAAGTGGAATTTCTAGTTTTAATTTTTTGAGGAATCACTGTATCGATTTCCATAGTGGTTGTATTAGTTTGCCTTCCCATCAACAATGTAGTAGAGTTCCTTTTTCCATATAATCTCACCAGCATTTGTTATTATTTAATTTTTTTGGTGATGGCCATTCTTTCTGGAGTAAGATAGAATCTCAATATTGTTTTAATTTGCATTTCTCCAATGGCCAGTGATGCCGAATACTTTTTCATGTGTTTATTGGTCATTCTTACTGCTTCTGTGAAGTGTCTATTCATTTCACTTGCCCATTTTTGGATTTAGTCTTTTGTTTGCGGGGAGGTCTAATTTTTTTGAGTTCTTTATATATTCTAAATATTAGTCCTCTGGCTGAGGATGGTTGGCAAAATTTTTTCCCATTCTCTAGATTGTCTCTTCACTCTGTTGGTTGTTTCCTTTGTTGTGCAGGAGCTTTTTAATATGATATAATCCAGTTTATTGATTCTTGATGTTATTTCTTGTGCAGTTGGGGAGGATTATCATTTTGAGCACCTGTCATATCATTATGTTCCCAGGGTCTGCTGGGTCACTTAGGGGTAGTTATCATTTTATGAAAGGATCTCCTTTTTTCACTTTCGTGTGTGTCATTTTTGTAGGATTCCAGTTTTCCTGGCTGTCCGGGAGTTGTAACTTTGGAAGGTCCGTCCACCTTCAGCTCTTTTGAATTGCTGCTTCTTGCTTTTTGTTGGCTGGAAAATGAAAGAGTCAGACTTGTTAAATTTTATGTAAAGTAAAAGTGAGTGGCAGCGGGGGCCCAGAGCAGTTTTATGGACAGCGTGTGTGGACGTGTGTGCGGAGCGTGACTGTTCCTTGGCCGTTTTCTGAGGTTCTCAGTTGTCCCCCGGAGAGTTGAGCTTGCAGGGAGGGCCTCCGCCATGTGAATGGCTATTGTTCTTCTGCAAAGTTTGTAAAGAATGGAGAGATTTGTGTCCCCTTTGAATAAGGGAATTTCAGGTCAGATGTTCTTTCAATTGCACTCTTAAGATTGGAATTTTGGACAATCTACTCAGAGTTTTTAAGCAGCGGCTCTCAAGGCTGGCAGCACCAGAATAATCCTGGGAGCTTGCGGAATGTGCCGACGCCCGGGTGTCTGCAGTGGACATTTGAGTGGTTGACCTGGGATGGAAACTGAGGATTCTCCTAATGATTCTAGTGATCAACCAGGACTGAGAACGACCACGCGCAGAATTAAAAGTACCCCAAAGCTAATAATCTTGGATCCTTCATAGTGAGCTCGTGGATTGATCCAACTTCCCACAGTTTTTAAAACTCTAAACCTGTGTTACATCATAGAGTCCTAGAACTAGAAGGGCCTTTGGGATTCTTTAGTCGAGCACGTTTCCTTCTGGATAAGCGAAAGGAAGACGTGACATGTGATCCATGGTAAATGGACCAGTTCCTTCCGGCCGGGGCTTCTCAGATGGTGCTCCAGGGAATTCATGCGTTCCAGGCACTAGCTGATTTTGTAAAAGTGCAGATTTCTGTGCTTTCCCAAGACCTACTAAATTGCCATCTGGGGCCTAGGAACTGTATTCCCACAAGTCTACCAAATCCTGCAATTAGTATGAACATTAATACAGGAATACCACGACTCTGAATGGATTGTTAACGATCATGTAAAGTTTGTGGGAATAAATAATGGATAAGAGCAAGCTGTAACTAAGTGATAATGTTAATTTTTACGAAATCCGTAAAGTAGGCTGGAGTACTTAAGCTGTTAGTACAAGTAAGACTCCAAGCCTTTATCATGAGTGTGTGAAAAACTTCCTTCTGTAGAAGGCACGTGGAATTCATGTACTTGTGAAGTTCAAGTACATTAACTCCATCAGACAGAGGCGATTGTAGGTCTCGACTGCAGCTTGAGATGAGGCCGTATTGGCTGTGGGAATGCAAGTGAGCCCTCCTAACTTCTGGGTGGTGGTGTCGCCCATTTTGTCCATTAGCATGCAGATGCGACGAGTTCAGTCTCCATATTCATTCACATCTGGCCCCAAAGAGCCCCCCACGATGCTCCTGGAGAGGAGCACCCAGCGTTAGCAACACCCTTTTCTTGAGGTTAACTAAGCTCCTAATTCTCTGAGAGCTGGAATAAGTGCAGGTCAGCTTTGGATTCCCACGGCCATCAGTGAGGACATCATTGGCCTCCTTGTGGAAACCAGTGGACCCGCCTCCTGAAGTTGCTAGGTGGAGTTCATAAAAAACTCAATAAAAAAGAACAAAAAGCATGAATCACAAATGTGAAAGAATACTACACCAATAAAAAATTAAACATAGCATCAGAAGTCTTCAGGATAGCTCTGTGTATAATTACCCAAGGGAAGCCTTGGTGCAGGCATTCGGGAAAATAAAGTTTACCCGTGCCCCTCGCCCTGCTTAGTAAACCTAGTACTGAATCAGATTCCTCTTCTCCAAAATGTTAATTTTCTTTTCATCCCTTTTTGTCTTAAATTGGTGATTTGACACTTTCTCTTATGTGTCTTGAGAGTTGGCCTATATTTGGGAATGATGCTCACTCATTGGCTCCTAATGGGACCTTCACAGGTTCTGGAGACTCTGAGTACTTCCTTCCCGAATAAAACCAGAGGATCAGGTATCACAAGTTGAAAACTGAGGGGAGAGGAGAGAGGAACCAGTATATATCACCCCCTTCATTTTGGTAATAGGAGAAGCATCAGTATGGGTTCCCGCAGAATATTCGTGAACTTTACTCCAGTATCTTGGGTTCCCCACTCTGCTTCTTAGGAGATCACCTGGGCTCGATCTGGGGAGATGATGCTAACCAAGAGGATAGTTATTTAGGTTTTCACCATCCTTCACAGGGACATGTGAGACTGTGGAGGAGGTGTGTATCAGTCTACGAACTGACTGCATAATTCTCCACGCAGCCGTAGCACGGCGGATGGAGGAAGGGTGGGCAGGGAGAACTTGCAGGGTTGTAGCATTGTTGAAAGATTTAAATTGGATGCTCTCCTTTTGTGTAGTATGAAATGCTCCATGTCACACCGCCAATGAGCTCTCCGGATGTCCTCAAAACCAGTCCTGTGGCTGATGCGGCTGGCTGGGTGGACGTGGATAAAGAAACTCTGCAGCACAAAAAGTACCCCAATGTGTTTGGGATCGGGGACTGCACCAACCTGCCGACATCCAAGACGGCTGCCGCTGTAGGTAGGAGAACTGGCTCTGTCTCCCTCCTCCCCAGCTGACACCTCCCCGAGGCTCCATCATAGACAAAACAAAAGTCTGGCACCAACAGAATTCCTTTAACAGTGGAGGACACTTCTGTGACTTGAACGCGACCTCACCCTCCTTGAGGCAGAGATAAGGTGTCAAGGAGCCTAGTGCTGTGTGTCTCTGGAGAGCGTTGCCCCAGAACAGCATGACCCCAGCTGCCTTTTCTAGGTCAGAGGGGTGTCTGCTGAGCAAGAGCCAACACGGGAGGGAGGGCATCCCCCTTCCGGCTCTCTGGGCTTCTTTTACTTCTCATTCAGCCATACTTACATCCCTGGCCCTAGAAGCCACGCAAGTGGGCTCCTTCACTACTGCCTGAAACTCCATAAAGCCAGGGAACCGTTTGTTCCCCAGCAAACACAGGCAAGTCAATGAAAGCCTGCAGACCAGAAAATTGTTCTGTTAAGACAAACACAGCAGAGCGTGGCCCGATTGGTACACGATTAAGGCCTCGGCCTGGAAAACTAAATCCTTCACCTCCGCGTTCTGCACTGGCAGCGACAGGCAGAACTGGCTTTCAGAGTCTGTCCTTTGCAGACCGGAGCGGAAACCCTGACCTCCTGCTGATGGGCATGGCTCTGCTGTGTGGCGTGCGAATCTGACACCAGAGGGCTGTGTTGATACTGTCACAGTTTCAACAGGAGGAAGGACTTTCTGGGAAGCACACGGACTGTCTTTGTCACTGTTAACAATAACTTTCTCTTGGCTTTTTCATTTCAAAATTTCAAATCTATGAAAAATGTAAAAGAAAGTAAAATGAATACTCACATTTCAGACATTAGCCAATTATTCATATTTTGTGACATCATTTGCTTTATCATTCTGCGTATTTTAGCTATTTTATGATATTTCACCTTAAATATTCCAGCCTGCATCTCCTAGAATGGTAGGGGCAAAACTATGACACATGTGTTGTTTTGCTTTTTTTATTTTTTAATTTTTTTTTTAAATTTTTTATTATTTAAAAATGTTTTTTTATGTTTTGCTTTTTAAGACAAAAGATGTTAATATGTGAGTTATTTTTTTCTAAACTAAAACCTCAGTGTTCAAGTTTAATTGCAGTATTGGTACTTTGCAACAAATAAGTGAGTTTTGGGTTACAATTTGGGCACTTGGTCTCTAAAAGGTTCGCCATTGCTGACCTAGGAGAAAGGGTGTTTTCCTCCATATACAACTTCATTATTATGTCCAAGAAACTTAACTCTGTATAATGAATTCTTCCATATACAGTCCAGCTTGGATTTCTCTAGTTTTCCTAAAAATGTTCTTGGTAGCTCCCTCCATCCCTTAGATCTGCTAGCCCTGCATTAGTGATCTTGTCTGTTTGGTCTTCTTTAATCTGGTACGAGTCTTTTATGGTATTGGTTGGCATTTTTGATGAGTGCAGGCTGACTGTCTTGTAGAACACGCCACGATTTCACATTGCTGGGTTGTTTTCTCATGGAGGGGCTCGGGCTAAGTGTGGTAAGAATCTTGGTCCACGAGGCTGTATAACTCCTGCTGGGCACTGCAGGAGCTGATCATCATGAATTCATCACTGGGTTAAGGAGCCCCCACTGTTTTTTTTTTTTTTTTTTTTCCTATTACCTTTTCTCTTTGTAATTTATAGGTAGTCTGTGGAGTGATGCTTTGAATTTACATTCACTTAGTGTAAGCCTACTGAATTTATGTGGTGGCAATACCTGTTATGTGAGTCCCAGGTTACCCGGCTGTTAGTCTACTTCCAACAAACATTTATTTCAATGTTTCAGGCAGATAGTGTTAGCCATGATTAAACAAAAAGGTATGTGTGAAAAGTCTTGCTCTCAATGCTGCCTTCATCTGCTCAGCTTCAACTTCTCCCCAGCCATGCAGAGAGACCTCATTTTTACATCTCTGTTCAGAACCTGCATTTTATTACATGGTTCCTCCAGAACTGATTGTCCAAGGCCATTCTTGATTCATATTTGGGTTGTTTTCAACCCATTTTATTTCAAACGGTACTACTCTTTGTCTTTTCACACCTACAAATGTCCATCTGTTCATACCCTTAATGAGTAAATAATGACAGCTCAGCTGTCCCCGGGGAGATTCGTGTTTCTTGTTAGCTCCCCTCCCCATCCTCTGAGTGTCCTTAGGCGATGCTGACACTTGTCCCACGTGTCTCTCCTTGTGACCTCCCTGCCAGCCTCCGCCAGACCACTTTGCTATTGTGAGCAAGCTTTATTTTTGAGAGCGAGGTCCAATCTTGCTAGGTCGAATGTGGTTTCCCTGGGGCTCACGCTTCTTTCTCTGCTGCCTCCTGCCCCAGGGTTGTCCTTGAATTACCCACAGCACAGCCAAAACTAGGCTGTGGATGTGGCATTTAACAAAAGTTAACAAGGCTTTGACATAACCTCAGGAGAGCCACATGGGAAAAATACAACTCATGTTTGACCGAGCACATGTCCCCCTTCAGCTTGGCTGTGGCGCGTGACCATGCCCTGGTCCCCCCACTTTGTTGCTGTGATCTATACTGGTCCTTTTTAGTCGGCTGGACACCCCACAGCTGGGGCCTCCTTGGGTCGTCTCAGGGCAGATTCCGAACTCTTCATGGCCTCAAAGATGAGCAAAGTTCTCCAAAATGGAAGCGTGATTTCTGAAGATGTTACTCTGTCTGCAGTGAAGACAGCCATTTAATAATTTTGAGCAGAGTTCTTTACTCCTCATATTTTTGAATCTTCTCATTCTAGAAAAAGTAAAATGTCATTGCTTTTTTGAGTCGAGTGTCAGCAAACTACAGTTTGTGGGCCAAATGTAGCCTGTCACCTGTTTTTGTACGGTTGGCTAAGAATAGTTTCTACAGGTGAATGTTTATAATAAATTTGATAACAGGGGACACTAACTCTTTTACTCAACCTAGCAGCAATTCCATTATTCTACTACTGAGAATCAGTAGACCTATATTACAAAAATATTATATGTTGAATTTTTATCCGTGAGACTTTTGTGGAAATTTGTTTTTTTCTCTTACAATATCTCTAGCTTTTACCTCTTGGCCTAAAGACCTAAAATTTCTCTTTACAGAAAGTCTTCTGACCCCCAATTTAGAGATTGCACTTTACAATGTTAAGTAAGCCATCTTTCCTCAAAAGTAAACCCAGTATTCCACCTTCAGGGACACACACTGCTTGTTCGCTTTTTAAAGGGTAGCCTTTGTTATTCAAAATGGAACACAGGTTGGGATCAGATGATAGTAAGGAATTATTGCTAATATTTTTAGCTATGAAAATGCTATTGTGTTTGTGATAAAAAGTCCCCTACCTATCAGAGACATACACAGAAATACTTGCGAGCGAGTTGCTGTGATGTCAACTCTGAAAATCTCCAGAAAATAAAGTGGCATGTGTGATGGATAAATGAAAACAGACAGATAGTTTGAACACTTTCATAATAAAAAAGGTAGTCTCTCCACTTTTTCCATTGTGTGCGCACAGATATAAAGAGAGATCAGTACAATTAGATGCACACAGCTACATACCTACATCTATTTGTCCAGCCTTGGCCAAGGCAAGCCTGGTAGAGGGGAAGCCAGTGTTATTTTAACCGTGCTTGCTTGGGGCCACCAATCAAGGCTGTGTGTCAGCAGGGACCTGAGGATGTCCCGGATGGCCATGAGACACTGGGCACACAGACCAAATTGACAGCCATCAAGCCAGGAGGAGGGACAGGGGGTTTGGGAGGGTCATCCTTACAGTGTGGTTGGAGAGAGCTGGCTTTTCAGGTCAAGCCTGTGGGGACCTCTGTGACCCTCGATAGATGGAAGGGCACTGGTGGGAGTCAGAACTTCGTATAGTACGAATCATGTTTTACACACAATCTGGAGGGGAGGGGGATGGAATCTTTTTAACTTGTCTGTTTAAAGTTATTTGTAAATTAGTTTTCATGCAAAACCTCCATGCTTATATTTTTTCTGACTTTTCCATTTCTCTTACAGCTGCCCAGTCAGGGATACTTGATAGAACCATTTCTTTGATTATGAAGAATCAAACACCAGTAAAGAAGGTTTGTGGCTTGAGAGAATCATTCTCAATGATCACCTTCCATTCTGTGTGGGTCTAGTGGTTTCCCACAATTTTGCCACTTTCCTAATTAGTTCTCCAATATGGGCACTTCAATTTTTGCCTTTGCTATTATTTTTTTGTTACATAATTTACATTTGTATAAAAAGCTAGGATGTATATATGAATACTTGCAACCATCCAGAGCACACAATAAATTCTGAGGTTTCTATGTAATCCCATAAAAAGGCTACTTTCCAGCTCAGTCTCATGTGCAATTTTAGTATGATGGCTACACGTCGTGTCCGCTGGTGACTGGCTACAACCGTGTGATTCTGGCGGAGTTCGACTATACAGCTCAGCCACTGGAGACCTTCCCCTTTGACCAGAGCAAAGAGCGACTTACGATGTACCTCATGAAAGCCGACCTGATGCCTTTCCTGTATTGGAATTTCATGCTGAGGTGGGTATGTCACCTGTTCTGATGTGGGGGGCACGTCTGTTAGTGTATTACACCGCCTTGTGCTGTGCGAGATGTTTCCAAGGGCTCCTCCCAGTTTCTACCCGAAGCAGCACTTGCTAATGGCATCCGCCCTGCTGTGGCATTTCACAAGACAGTGATGGCAGCCCTTGAAGGGCTTTCAGCACCTCCGCCATGCTGGGAAAGGGCTGCGCTGGGCGGAAGTGGCTTGTAGCCATCCGACTCCCACAGGGACAGCCTGCCCTCTTCGTTACTGGCGGCGACCGAGTCTTTCGACTTCAGTGCTCTGGCCCTCTTTTGCTGCTGGATAAGTAATAATAATAAATCATTTTCACATGTCAAGTACGTTCTTGTATTCTAATTACTTTAAAAAATATTGTTTGGGAAAAAGGAAAAGTGATTAAGAGCATAGACTTTGGAGTCCAACGTGTGTTTGAGTCATGCTTCTGGCGTGTACTACTTTATGTTCTAGGGAAAGTGCTTAAATGTTCTGTTCTTATTTGCAGAATGAAAGTGACATTGCCTACCTCATGAAATAGGGATTAATGAGATAACACAGAAAGAGGCAAAAGGAGGCATTCAATAAATAGAATAATATAAATGAATACTTCCGCCTCTTTGTTCTAAAAACTGATGGTCTCTTTTGACTTTCCCAAACTCAAGGTCTTCAACTAAGGATGATTTTGCCCCCAAGGGACATTGGCAGTATCTGGAGACATTTGTGGTTGTCACAATGGAGGGATGCCACTGGGAGCTAGTGGTCAGAATCCAGGGATACTGCTAAAATCCTGCAGTGCTCCGGACGGCCCCCATAATAAAGAACTACTTGCTCTACAATGTCAGTAGGGCCGAGGCTGAGAAACCTGGCCTGTGTTTGGTTCCTGAGCAAGTGAAAGTAGAGAAGAGAGCAGTCTGGGGGTAGAAGAGGCATCACACAGGTTTGCCAAGTTGGGTCAGCCTGGCCGGGCCCACACGGCACGTCAGTGCCAAGCTGGGGCTCCAAGCCGCTTGTCTTCTCCTGGTCATGGGCTCTTTCTTCCTCACCTGACAGCTTTTACTTTGTGTGCTTGGAGCATCCTGGCTTCCTTTCAAGATGCTGCTGTCTGAAGTCGCCCCATTTCTTTTGCTCCAAGTAACTTCCCTTGTTATTTCTCACAGGGGCTACTGGGGAGGACCAGCCTTTTTGCGGAAGTTGTTTCATCTGGGTATGAGCTAAGGACGGCCCCACTCTGGGTTCCGGACCAAAACTGCAGTTTCCGAGTTAACCAAGAACAGCACGAAGGGCTCTTCTAGCCCTGTGAAGACTTTCTGGCTGGGTCATGGTGACCTTATTTTGGTCCGTCTGAACAGCCATCACGTGGGCTGCCTGGAACAAGCTTAATTCTTTGGAAATATTCAAATGATAGACTTCTATTTTCTAAATAAAAATTTATCATTTCTATGAGAAAACTGTCTCTTGACTGGTAGGAATGAAAAGCTCTTACAGCTCTGGTACTGGTGGTCATCCACTTGTAGCTGGCATAAGTGTCCAGGGCCTTTTTGGAGTCTCAGGAAAGTGACTGCAGGGACAGCATTGCTTCAGGCAGTGGGTGGCTGCTCCGAGTATGAGCCACTTGGAACCCTTGCTGGAGGGCCCAGCGCGGTGGGCTGGGAGCCCCTCCTGCCCTCTGGTTCGTGCACCCTGTTGGCGCTGAGGCCATGCTTGCCCAGCCGTTTACTGAACACTGTGGGACACTGGCTTCGAGGGATCCTGATGTGTATCTGTGTATCGTAGGCATTTGCTCAGTTCAGTCCCAATTATGGCCAACAAAGTTTTTTTTTTTTAAATTTTAATTTTTTACCAAGAACATGCATTGGTACATTGTATACATAACGATCCCATTTATCATGGTTATTTTGTACCTATACATGATGTACCTTGGTTCCCCCCTTCCCCACCCCTCCCTTCTGTTCCCTCCTTTCCTTATTTACAGCAGGTTTATTTACATTTTTCCATTTTTTCCCTTTCTTTCCCTTTTCCCTTCCTTCTTTTCCCCTTCTAGTTCTCCTCTCTTTTGAATATTATCTTTCTTTTACCTAGTATCTTTTATGCCTCTTTGTCTTTATGTACACTTATGGTTTCTCATATCAGAGAAACAATTTGATGTGTACTCATGAGTGACTGATTTATTTCACTTAAGAGTATGTTCTCGAGGTGCATCCATTTACCCACAAATGACTCTAGTTTATCTTTTTTTACGGCAGAGTAGTACTCCATTGTGTAGAAAAACCACATCTTCTTTAGCCATTCCTTGATTGTTGGGCATTTGGGTTGTTTCCAAGACTTAGCTATTACAAATTGTGTTGCTGTGAACATGGTTGTGCATATATCTCTATGGTATGAGGTTTTCAATTCTTCTGGGAAGATACCAAGCAGGGGAATAGCTGGATCAAATGGAACCTGTAGATTCAGTTTTTTGAGGAGTCTCCATACTGATTTCCTTAGTGGTTGCACTAGTCTACACTCCCACCAACAGTGGAGAAGGGTACCTTTTTCCCCACAGCCCCGCCAGCACTTGTTGTTGGTTGATTTCTTGATAATAGCTATTTCTGGAGTGAGATGGAATCTTAGCGATATTTTGATTTGCATCTCTCGAATGACCAGTGATGTTGAACATTTCTTCATATGTTTATTTGCCATTTTTATTTCTTCATCTGAAAAGTGTTTATTCATTTCAGATGCCCATTTTTGGATTGGGTCTTTAAATTTGGGGGGGCTGATTTTTTTGAGTTCTTTATATATTCTAGATGTAAGACCATTGTCTGAGGGGCAGCTGGCAAAGATTTTTTCCCAGTCTGTGGCTTTTCGTCCTGCTCCATTAATGATTTCTTTTGCTGTGCCAAAGCACTGATTCTTTGTATTATTTCCTGTGCAGTCTGGGTTCTGTTCATAAATTTTTTTCCTACCCCTATGTCTTCAAAAGTTCTTCCTATTCTATTCTCCAGTAGGTTTAGTGTTTCTGTTTGGCCAACAAAGTTTTGAATGAGTCTGCACTGGAAATATTGCAGGAAGTATCAGTTCCAGCTTATGTGAAGTTCAGCAACGGCTTCGCAATAATTTGCTCCCAGTCAATTGCTTATAGAAGTTTAGTTTCAGTTCAGTCTGGCATTTTAAAGTGTATGTATTTCATATTTATGAATGTTCCTGAGGAGAAAGACATAGCAGGCCATATAATGCCTTGGAATTTTTTTATAACATTTTAGTGTGCAAACCATTCCACGTGTTCCTGGGGCTGCTAAGCGTCTCTGGTTTTCAAGAATTCACCTTGTGGGTTTCAAAACTCATTAGGCGCTCTTCCATCCCTTTAACAGATCCTCACTGAGCACCTACTGCTTGCAAGTACTATCCTTGGTTCAGGAGATGCAGTGACGACCGAGCGATGGAAGGCAGCTATGCTCACCACTATACCACCAACGCTCTGCACGACCGAGCGATGGCCTGCCCATATTTCTGTGGTTTCTGCATTAGTTTCCTCCTCTTCTTTTCCTGGGATGCTGGGGAGCTTGCCAAGTGCAAAGTCTGCTCCCCGAATCTGCCTCGATTTGGGGAGCAGACTTTGCAGAGTGGCACACATTCTGGGAGAGAGCAGGGCAGCCCCCTAGTGACAGGAGTGGAAGATGGTTTCCAGACGGACCACACATCCGGGTTTGCCATGATGTTCCTTGTTAACGCTGTGGTCCCAGCATAACTATCAATAACACCCATTTTCATACTCTGAGATGTTCCCATTTGGGCAACAGAGCATGGCCACTGCAGAGGCCACACTCCCCACTCCTTGTCCACAGTGAGAGACCAGCTGCTAACACTGATTTTTAAAAAGCAGCTTCCCTAGGGTACAGCATGCTATGAGCAAAACTAAGTTAGGCTATAGCTTTACATATTTGCATGTGGTAGGACTCCTGCGGTTGCATCCATCGGGTATAATTTGGGCTCACTCCCAGACGCCGAAGGCAGGGACTCTGCTGCTGGGGCAGAGCATGAGCTGGGTTCAGATGTTCTTGAGGGACAGCCTGACGGGGCAAAGGTTGGAGTCACAGACCTGGACTTGGATCATGGCTGTCACACTGACAGCGGCCTGATGACGGTGTCCAGCTCCAGCATGTTAATCACGAAGCTCGTCACCTGTGACATGGTCAAAATGTCTTTTTCACCGAGCTGAGAAGGGGACAGAATGAGCACAGGTGAAGCGATTAGCGGTTTGGCACATAGTCAGTAGCAGCTACTGCTGTCAACTTGAGGAGTCTGTTGGAGTGCTCAGAAGCACAGCTTCCCCCAAGACTACAGCTTCCTGTCCATGAAATGGGTCCCTGTTCGGCTACCTGTCCAGCCGAAATGGGACCACCAGGGCCCTCCTGGCGTTCCTGTGCTAACTGAAGGGTGTCAGATTTCCTTACTTGCCACTGCCGCCTGCTCTGCCTCACTTCAACAGAAGTTCACACTCGAAGGATCACCAGGGTCATGATTAGCAGATGTGGGCGAGTGGCTAAGAGCGCAGATCTGGATCCAGCCTTTCTGGGTTTGAATCTCAGCTCTGCCTTTCGCTGACGGCACAGCCTCGTAGGAAACTCTCTGGGGCCCTGTTTCTTTATTTGTGAATTGGGAATTATCTTAACATCTGCCTTACTGGGTTATCGTGACGATTACACATGTCAAAAACTTCTTATACATGAGTGTAAGTGAACATTTAAATAAATTATTACAGACCAAGGCAGGAGCTTGGGTAGGCGTCTCCTGTGGCTACCTGCTTTGCTGGGGCTGACAGCCAAGGTGCCTGGTGCCAGTTTTCCTGAGATTTGTGCAGCAACCCTGCTCTGAAAACTAACAGCTTTCCTGATTCTCGTTTCTAGAGTTCTGTGAGTGTCTCCCAGTATTCCAGGAGGCAGCAGACTTTTTCTATACAGGGTCACATAATGAATAGTGTAGGCTTTGCAGGTCACATGTGGTCTCTCTCACAAATGCACAGCTCACTGGACTATCACTGTGGAACACAGCACTGTGTTCTGATAAAGGTTTATTTATAAAAACAAGCACCGGGCTTCACTTGTCTCACAGTACAACTTGCCCATCTCTGCAGTATTTAACTTCTGCTTAAGCTATTTATACAGTGATTTTGGCTTTTCTTCTCAACATCTATGAATTTTCTCTTCCCTTTAGTGCCACTCGCTGCCCCATCATGCTGAAGTTCATGGGTCCTGGCACATAGAGTAAACTTCTCCAGGGATTTATGCAGAAGGACCAGGTTTGCTACTCTTATTTTGTTTAATTTTGGTTGAATTCTCAGACTCTGCTACTTCATAAATCACAAGCCTCCTGCCTTGGTGCTGTGTGAATGCTCTTCATTAGCTGATTCTAATGAAGCCGGATGCATTTTACTGCTATTTCTGTTGGCCCGGAGTTGAGTGTAGAGGGACGTGCAGAGAGAATGACTACTGAGGGTTGGGATCTGGAGCCGTTGTGAGTCCCAGCCTCATGCAGAAGAAGAAGAGCAGGAAAGAAGATTCTGGAAGGGTAGAGAGGCCTTGTTGGGAGGTTAGGTTCTCAGAGTCCTGCCAGTGGTGGAGTGGAGTCATGGCCATATGCCCCAATGGGGTTTTCCTCAGATTTATTCACAGAGTAAAACCATAAAGTACTTTTGACATAGAAAGAAATTGGTATTCCAAGGCTGGATTAACAGATCTTGCTGTGGCTGATGAATAGCCAGCTCACGGGATGAAGCAGTTGTAAATCTCCCTTTCGGCAGGTTTAAGGGGAACCTTCCAGGAATTGGAAAACGTTGGCAATCTCTGGCGCAGGGCCTTGTTGGCAGGCAGAGCTTTGTGGATGGCAGAGAGAGGCCAGAAGCAAGGCCACAGAGGGAGAAGAGAAGACTGGAGAAATGACAGGAGAGGAAGGGGGCTCCATCGAAAGTATGAGCGATCTCTTAATCTCTGTGTGGCAGAAACGGGAAGATGGGGGAGAGGACATTGGGACCACGGCAACTGACCACCTAGGCCTCCATCTCCAGCTTCCTTACCGTTAGTCAGGGCCCTCTTCTGTATTGCTCATCTTTCCCGTTGCTGGGACAAAATGCCAACACCACAATTTAAAGGAGGAAAGATTTATTTGGCTCACAGTTGCTGAGATTTTGTCCATGGTTTGTTGGCTCCAAAGCAGAAACATCCTGGCAGAAGGGCATTGTGGGGCCAAGCCGTTTGCATCATGGCAGCCGGGAAATAGAGGAGAGGGAAGTGCTCCAGAGAGGTAGGGAGCCAGGGACCAGATTCGGTTCCCAAGGGCACACGCCCATCACCACCCAGACTCACCCAAAGTGTGCTCTACCATCCTCTCAGGCTAATCAAGTTGACAAT
This sequence comes from Hystrix cristata, assembly GCA_004026905.1. Classification (NCBI taxonomy): domain Eukaryota; kingdom Metazoa; phylum Chordata; class Mammalia; order Rodentia; family Hystricidae; genus Hystrix; species Hystrix cristata. Next base: position 52,069 of record PVJO010001235.1, on the reverse strand, counting down.
TAACTGTCACACTCTTCATTTCAGAGAAGACTCCCTCCTGTTGCCTGGAGAGATTGCTCTAAAATCTGACAAGATTGTGCAGAAAACTCTCCCCGTCCTATATCCCTGTCTGGGAAGAGACTCAAGGATTTCCATTTTATGCTTTCTCACGCTAGCAAAGATGATTTTATTAGCTTTATTTCCTCCATTTGGTAATATCCAGGTCACAAATCCATCCTTAAACCCTACCAGAACACTTCTGTCCAACTAATGAGCGGTTGGCTTCTCAATGAGGAATGCTTTTAGTAGTTTTTGTGTGCAAGCGCCATATTGCAGGTCCTTAAACATCAGTAACTGTAAAAACAGCATAGTAATTGCTGTGGATTGAATATTTGTCCCCCTGACCATGCATACATGAAACCCCTAAGCTCCAAGGCGGGGTTATTGGTGCAATTGGAGATAGAGCCATTACAGAAGTAATCAAGGTTAGGTGAAGCCAGATGGGCAGGGCTTGGTGCAATCATCAGTGTCTTTACTACAAAGTGTATCTGCATGTTTTCTCTGCCGTGTGAGCAGGCAGCTGGAAGGAGGCTCTCTTCAGGCCAGAAAGGCAGTCCTCACAGACCAGACCATGCTGGCACCTTGATATTGGGCTCCACAGCTGTGCTATAAATGCCTGCTGTTTAAGTTCTTTAATTTGTGTCACTCTGATGAGGCCCGCGCTAATTAATTTGGGCAGGAAGGCTTCTTTCGGCTCATGGTTTCAGAGGTTTCTGTCCATGGTCATTTGGCGCCTTGCTTTGGGCCTGTGGCAGGTGGAGCATCATGACAGAGCTCCTGTCGGAACAAGCTGCTCACCTCATGGCATCCCGGAAGCAAAGAGAGAGAAAGGAAAGGGTAGGGCCCCAATGTCCTCCTCAAGGCCATGCCCCCAATGACCTCATTTCCTCCCACTAAGCCCCACCTCCTCAAGTTTCTCCCACCTCCCAGTGGCACCACAGGCTGGGGACAAAGCCTTCAATATATGGGCCTTTGGGGGACATTCCAGATCCAAACAGTGGCATCCTCTCCATACTTAATAGCAAAAATAGTGATTTATTGGCTAAAGTAGCTGAGAAGTCTGGGAAGGAGTTCAGGCTTGGCTGGATCAAGAAGCTCAGTTTCTGACTTCCTTGACCTTTCCTAACACCCTCCAATGTGCAAGAGGCCACAGGCTCCAGATGCGCCACAGCTCTCTTCCCTTTATCTCCACATCTGCTTTCTAGCTATAGGAATGCCTCTCCTCTTCCATTTGGGGAGCTCCTATTCATCCTTCAAGATCTGTTCCAAGCACTACCTCCAGGCAAGAACCATTTTCTCTTCTGTGTCCTCAGAACTTTGTCCTTAAGTTTGGTTCATGCTGCTGTGTCGCACAGGTGCCAGCCCCAGACAGCAGGGCCTTTGTGTCCCCCTCATCCTGGAGGTGATTCATAAATAGTTCGTAGGAGTTCACAGGTGAGCCAAGGTAAGGGTGTGCTCACCACCACACTCATGCACGTGAACGTAGGACTCTGAAATTTCCTGCCAGCCTCCTGTCCCATTAGGAGGCATTCACGGGCAGAGTGGCCACACGCTGATTAACACGGCTCCAGTTTCTCTTCTAGTGTCTGACGTGCTACTCAGAGACAAGCCGGGAAATGAGGCGCGGGGCCTATGTTTTCAGAAGGTGAGATTTAATGTACTTAAGAACAGTAGTCAGGAACAAAACTAATTTGAGGTTAAATACAGCTGCTTTGGTTAAAGTCTGCAGGTGTTTGGGTGGGGGGCAGCACCTTTTCTTGCCGAGGTGAGGCTGCTCAACTTAATCATAAGCAAAATACTAGTTGCAACAGAATGAGCACCGTGAGGCAGACACCAAGTTAGATTTGCACCCAAAGCCTTGTTTATCCCTCAGGACCTCCTTGAAGGGGGCCTTTTTGCTCATGTTTTACACAAGACTGAGGCTGAAAGGGGAGCAACCCGCCCAGATCACGACCAGATGTGGCAAGTCCAAGTCAGAGCCACAAGAGGGTGCTCCACTTTTTCTATACAGTACTATCCTGGGGCCTCACTTTTTCTCTGGGCACCTTTGACAGATAAAGTGCGACACGCACAGAAACACCCGCTTTTCTCTCACTCTCCTGGGCTCTCTCCCGCTTCCTCCAGGGGCAGGCAGCACTAGGAATGTGGCCTACAGGCAGGATGAGGACATTTCCCATCCCTGTTTACATGGGATGGACCGAAAGTGTGTTCCATCCCATGTAAACAGGAAGCAAACGCTTTGAGTTTAGGAATCTGTAAAATCCGCGATGTTGGCCATCACGGGATGAAACTGTAGAGCTGCAAGAGGCTGTTGTGAGCTCCAGTAGGCAAGCCCCATCTTGTGAGTGTGTGTATGTGTGCGCATAGGCTTGCACACTCACCCTGCCCTCCCTCCGGGAGGAGCTGGGTCCTCCCTGGTCCTCCTTCGCCCTGGCCTCTGTCTTAAGCTCTGCCTGTCCCAGCACTACTATGTGTCCACGTGTTCTCCTTGCTCTTCACAGAGAACCAGAATTGGCCTGTTCTGATCGTCATGACCCCTGGGGGTCTTGGGGGTCTCCCACCGCCCCCGGTGGGAGTGCCAGGCACCCAGGTGGTGCCTAACCCGGGCCTGACTCTGGCTCTGATGCAGAAGGTTGGAGAATCAGATTGAGACCACAGTGCCAAAGTGAAAGTAACTTTTAATAAAGCAAAAGCAAGTTCAAAGCTGTTTCTGTCAGTGAGAGAAGTAGGGGCGCTGGAAACTGAGCCACCACTGAACACAGTTTAGCTGTATAGTTTTTATAGGTCTTGACTATGGGCCCATCCTGACGTCCTCGACTGAGGGTGTCACTACTTGCTTGGTTGATTGGCTCGCTACTAGGGAATGTGGGAAGGGTCTTTGGGGACTTTCCACTAGGGTCTAGGGTCGGGTTGTTTTTGTCCTTTTGTCTCTAGCTTCTTCTGTAAAATCTTACAGATCTGCCTCGTGGGGTATAGTGTAAAGAGAAAGTGTGACTGTGGCTTGCTGCTCATCTAGCAGCCTTAACCACAAGGGCCGCCGCTATGACAAGACACTCTGCCAAGAACAGGGCACCGCAGCAGCCCTCGTGGTCAGCGCCGCTGCATCCTGTTCTTGACAAAGTGCCCCATTTCTCCTCCGGTGGGGGGGGGGTCCCTGCTCTAGCCCTGCCTAATGTGCTCCTCTGTCCCTACATGATGACTCTATGTGAGTAACAACTCTGGTCTCTGACTATCAGTGGACCAAAAGTGAGAGCGTTCAAGTCTTCATGAAGGTGTCTTTGTGTCCAGTGATTACCCACCAGGCTCCAGGCTTCTGGAGGGCAAAGTTCTCCTCACCTGCTGAGCCCACTCTGTGTCTGTGCTGGGTCATGACGTGGGGAACTGTATGTCTGTGGTCCCCAAACCTGCTGGTATGTCCCAGTCAGCTTCTGTCTAAGTAGAGCTGGGTCAGTCAGCTTTCTCAGTGCTGGCCACGATACCTTATAGCCACGCTTAAAGGAGGTGAACTACCGGAACACTTTACTCCCTTTACATTATTATGTTCATCGTTTTTCCTGGCTGTCTATAAATTTATAGAATATATATTTGTATATTTTTATATATAAATACATACATTACACACATGCATACATATATGCATATTTCATATATACCATATGTCTTAGTTTTCTGGTTGCTGAGACAAAATACCCAACACTCAAAGCTAAAGGGAGAAAGGTTTATTTGGCTTACAATTTGTAGAGGTTTCAGTTCATAGTTGGCTGACTCCAAGGCAGGTTGGCCTGGCAGAGCGGCATCACAGAGGAGGAACTGTTCATGGTAGGGAGAAGGCAGGAAGGCAAGCAAGGGATCGACAAGCCTCTTTCTGTCCCTTATATCTTATCCAGGCTACCCACGCCCACCCTTAGTCCTAGTATCACATCTTGGGTCCCAGCAGAACTATGCCAAACCAATCAGTGGACTAATTTATTAATCACATATCTAGATCCAGCCACCTCTGGAAAGCTCCACCTATGGCTGCTTGAGGCTTTGAGGGGGACATCTAGACACAAATTTTAACAACACATGTATATATGTGTACACATTTTTTTCTGAATAATTTAAGAGTAAGTTATATACTGTCTTAGTCACTTTCCTCAGTGCTGGGACAAAATACTTGACACCTACAATGTAGAAGAAGAGAAGTTTATTTTGGCTGGCTCGTGCTTGTCCCTCAGTAAACATGTTTGCTAGAAACTATTGCTTTCCAACTCAGTATTGTTTGTGGATCTCCCCGTAAATCTTCCCAAGGAGGACCCAAGAGTGAAGACCGCCACACATCCCAGAGCGGCTCCCCACCCAGGGTGACCCTGACTCTCCGCTAACAGTTGCATGAACCAGCTTACTTGACTTCAGTCTCCAACTGTGGCTGTTCTGGTCGCTGTAGACCCATTCTTCCCACCTCTGCTCAAGGAATAATGTCCTGGAGCAAATGTGCTGTGTTGGAGGAGGGTCCCGGAGAAGGGACGGCACAAGGGAAGGTGCAGAAAGAGAGAGGCCAGAGGGCGGGTGCTCTATGGTGAAGGGCAGAGCCCCGCTCTCAGAGACATGGAGCTCGGGCTGATGCTGCAGAATGAGGCTGTGTCCACAATCCAAACATTTTCCTTTGGGCCCGAGAGCGGCCTCTATCCTCCAGAGGCTATTAGGATGTGTGAGTCTGTACATGTGTGCACAAGTTACAGCTACAATCTTGCTTCTCTCCCTGAAAAGGTAAGCCACCATTTTAATTATTATTTATTTAGCTCTACTCTGTAGTCTCTAGGCTGCCATTTCAGCACAATAGCTATAACAATAATATAAAAAATACTAGCAACAATAATGACAACTGCCTATCTCACTGAGGTACTGTGAGGATAAAATGAGATAACGAGCTGAAAAGTGCTTCCCAATCCAAAAGGAGCTATCATTACACTGGCAGGGTGCTGAATACCTGTCAGCACCAAGCTGTCCAGATGTGGGGACAGCCAGCTGACTTGGTCATCCGGCGGGTGTCACCTCTTATGCCGAAGAGAGTTTGTGTGAGGTCAGTCTCCCTCTTGGGCAGAGCGGTAGACACAGACTTAACGCGTCTCCCTTCGCTTTGGGGGAGACAGCTGCTGAGTAATGAGGACCGACCACATGCCTGGTGCTTTATGTAACCATTTTATGTAATTAAAAATAAAAACCTTGTATTACATCTAGTCATCATTATTTTTTAATGAACGATTTAAAGATACGCTGTAGACACGCCATCCTAATACTTTTAAATACACCAGCAGGACTTTCCTGTAAAAGGTACTTTTCTGAATAACTACCATGCCATCCTCCTAACAAAAGAGTCAGCACTGACACATTTCCGTCTGAGCTGCAGACCTGCAGCCTCTGCTGTGCCAACAATGTGGTCATCACACCTTGTGTTTAGTTGTCAAGTCCCCCCCATCTGCAGCAGCAACCTCCAGCATTTCCCCATCTCGCGGGACCCAGGAAAGCTTCTAGCTCACCGACCTTCCATTGCGAAGGCCGACTTGGGGCCGTCTGGGGGTCCCGTGCTGCTCTTGGCGGGAATTCCACAGAAGCGATGCTCTGCTACGTCCCTCCATGATGCCAACTACTTCTTTGCTCTTAACCTCGACATTGTCAGGTTGGGTTCTGTCATAGTTCTTCAGTCTAAGGCCACTGTTTCCCCCCCAAATCCACTGATTTGTGATCAATAAATATTTCATGGGGAGCTATTCCAGGATTCTCCTCCTCACAGACCCTCTCCTCACCAGGCTTAGCATTATTGATGACTTCCTCTACGATGGCTGCCAAAGGGCGATTTCCTGTTCCCACTGTCCTGTCCACATTCATTAGTCAGTGTTCACTGGAAGGAAGGGCTTGCTCTCCTCATGTGTTTATTCCTTTATTTATATCTTTAAAGTCAAGCAGAGTTTACTTTACAATGGGCTGTAAACCACCATCCCTCTCATATTTACTTTAAAGCTCAAATTTTCTAAGTTCAGCTAGTCATACCCTTCAAGCTGGCTCCTGGGGGCTTTGACATGTCCACTTGCTTACTTTCTGACATGAGATATTCTGGACTTATCTTGCACTTGTACCCATTAATTTATAACTTTAAGGTCTATAGATTCACATTTTATTTAGTGGAGTTAACCTAACTCATCACTATCATTATTTTAAAGTGACTGCTTCTTCACCTCCAGGCTCTCTTCCCTCAAATGCATCCTGTACTTGCACCAGATTAGTCTTCCAATCTGGCATAGCTTTATTATTTTTTGACCAAGCTGGCAGCTTTGGAGGAGAAGGAAAGAAGACCCAAGCTTCTCACCCGGCATTCCGGACTCCACACGCTGCTCCTCCCCGCAGCCATCCAGTTCTGTAGGACTCCCGCTTGTTTGTTAGAGGGTGTTCTGAGCCCCTCTACCCACCTCCTCTTCCCGCTCTCTTTCCACCCTTCCTTCTGTACTTAGCTAGAAACTACACTATGCCGGCCACAAAACTAGGGACTGAGGACACAGAAGTGACGGAACAGAGTTCCTGGCATCATGGATCTTGTCCTGAAGAGAGAAACAATCACACAACTGATATAAACTGGGTGATCGCAAATGTTGGGAGAAAGAGCGAAGCAGGGTGAGGGGACAGAGTGGCACCGTGTGTGACGGAGGCCATGTCTGTCTCTGCCTAGTGTATGTGCGGATGTATGAGCACCACTTTATACAGGGCACACCTACACCTTGTCTACATCCACACCTTTTGCACGTCACTCCTTGTTGATACGTGAGCTCGAACTTCAAGATTTCCCCTCCCGATGTCTTCATTGATTGCCCAGGCCATGAGGTCATTTCCTTCTCTGCACATGTATGTTAGAGCATATTACAGCAAAGTGATAAAATATAGAGCTTGCACACAGTTTTCAGGGCAAGAGCAGACTCCATCTTCCTGCTCTCCACCTTTCCGTCTGCTCTCATCCTGTTCCACACCGTAGATGCTCAGTCAGTTTAACCGAAAGCATAGACCATGGTCTCCTGAAGATGAACTTGACCGAAGGGGAAGAGCCTGACTTCCGGGAGTCGGTGAGAGGGCTGCACAGCATCCTCACAGTGTCTGCTGTGATTGGCCCAACTCCAGCTTCTAGAAGGTTGAGACCTTCGAGCTCAGGGTTTTATTCTGTAAATTTCAGAGACAGCAGATGACTGACGGGTTCACACCACGTGGCAATGTCAAATGCTCTTGATGGTTATTTCTGATTGATTTTATTTTCTGGTGAATTCTTAAAACAGGTTTATTTTGGGGTGGTGGGAAATCACTGTGTTAGAATTGTATGCGGAAAGCAAGGAAAAAAGAGGCAGACTTATCCCCAATTAGCAATCTTCCTTCCCTCCTTCCCTTCTTCCTTCCTTTCTTCCACCCTCCCTTTCTTGCCCCTTCCTTCCTTCTTTCTCTCTTCTCCCCGAATGAACACTCCTCCGGCCTCGTCTGAACGCACACAGTCGGCTCTTGCAGGTCCCCGTGAGGGGGCTCCTGGAGCCGGGCAGGGAATGTATTAACACCCACCGTGCTGTAGGTGGCGCTGTGTACTCGGTGCTTCGTGGTCCTCGCATCTTTTAGGGTGTCGGTTCCGAGAAGAGATGGAACCTGGCATGTTTTTAGTTAAACTCGATCTAGCTGCTCAGCTTCTGTGGAGCAAGTCTGAGAAACAGATTAGCCAGTTGCTGACCCCGAACGGAAGGTCAGCCGTTCTGTGCTCCCGGGCAGCCCTCATCGCGGGCTGGCTGGTGGCCGGCTGGGCGCCCCGCGGTGTTTTTGTCTGGGAGTCTTTTCGGGGTTTTGTACCTGGAAGCAGAAGCGACAGTGGCAACACATTCCAGACCCCGGGGTGCGGGGGTTGGGCTGAACAGAACTCTGTCCCTGTAGGCAGCGAGGTGGACACAGCTCGATTTCTGATCCCAACGTTGCCCTTTAACGCGGCCCTGTTCGAGGCTTCACCGCCCCACCCTGTCCCCCAAGTCCCGGGGTCTCCTCCTTTGTTAGGCACCGGCAGGAGCATCGCGCTGCGACTGTGCATCTCTGGTCGGCCGGCAGGAGAGCCCTGGGTGCTGAGCCCATCCTTGCCAGCCCAGAGGCAAGATCTCAGATTCCTTAATTAAAACTGCAGGTTTCAGGTTCCCTAAAATGAATTTGTGTTTTATTTGTACAGAATGTGTACACGGAGGAGCGAGAGAATTACAGAGCCTCTCAGAACTGTGGGCTAGATGACCTCCCAGTACATTAGAATTCTAATTCCCTAAACACATTTACTGAAGGCATGCCTGGCTTCAAGTGTCTCCTAGATTTCGAAGTGAATGAGATGACACTTCCCATCACATTTCTATAATGAAGTTATTAAAGTTGAATTTGAGTATTTTTATTTTTTCCTGTTTATTGTTTTCTGAGGCTGTCTCTTTTTACTGGTGGCCGGTAGATGGCTCTGTGGATTTCTCTGAGTTGACACAAGTTGGTTTGGTGCGTGTCAGTGCAGCAGGTTAATTCACTTCTGCCCCCGCCTGTGGGGAAATCTTTTTTTTTTTGGTGCTGGGGATCGAACTGTGGGGAAATCTTGAGCCGTTCCCTTCGGCCCACAGGTGACAAGAATTCCGATGCAGCTCTCCCAGCACCACCCCGCCCCTGCCCTCAGTCTCCGGGTCTTTGAGAACCTTCGGCTGTGGGTGAGCGTGTGGCCCGTTACAGTGGTCAGATAATGGCTAAATCAGGGGCCTGGGTGGGTGTCAGTGTGCATCGCTGGCAACAGATCCTCCCTGATGACGGGGGAGGGTGACCAGGGCAGGTCCTCAGTGCAGTGTTGTAGACTGCCTGCTCCATGGAATGGAATCTGCACCATCCAGGGCTGACTCAGCTGCCACTCACCACCCTGGTGCTGTGGGTTGTGCTCAAAGCGGGCGGATGTGGAAACATGTCCTCGGATGCCACTTCCTGTGCTTCTGTCCACATGGTCTATGCAAGTGATGCCCTTTGCCGTGTCCCTCATCACTTTCCTTCCTTAGCTTCCTTTCCATCCCTCACTTTAGGGGTGGGGAAACCTGTGTGTGCCCAACTACATGGTTTTCTAATCTCCCGGTCTTACTCTTTGAGGTCAAGATTGCCAGTGCTCACCTGTACGTGATTCTCCTTGCCTTCCTAGCACACGTGAAGATGGAGATTTCTAGGACCTCTTATGGGTGGGTGACTTGTTCTAGCCAGTAAAGTTGGAATGGGAACGGTGCTTCTGGAATCCAGGAGGTTTTGGGCTGAATTGTGTTCCCCTCACCAATTAGTGTGTAAGTGTGAGCCTCCCATGTGACCATATTTGGAGAAAGGGCCTTTAAAGAGCTTACTAAGGTTAAATGACTATAATGGTGGGGCCTTAATCCAACATGACTGACGTCCTCCTAGAAGAGGCTACCATACCAGGAACATGCACACACAGAGAAAAGGCCAATGAGGATACAGCAAGCAAAAGAGAGAGGCCTCAGGAGAAACCAAATCTGCCAACGCTTTGATCTGTCAGCCCCCAGAACTGGGAGAAATGAACTTCCACTGTTTGAGCCACACAGTCTTCAGCATTTTATTATGACAGCCTTCGTCTACTGCTACATGCGATGAAGGATTTAGAAGTTGAGCGTGTTACCCATTTTCTTTCTTCTTCTGTTTTATGGAACTTCAGTGGGTATGTTCCACATGTGGCTGCTAAAAGATGGAGTTGGAAGGCCAAATACCTTTTCTTGTGGCAAGCCATTGGCCACTGGTATTTCTGATTCAGTTTTTGCGACAGTACAGCCTGACATTAATCAGGCAGGCTGATTCAGCCTTGACTTTGAAATTAAGAGCTGAGCTCCGGCCCATTTGGTTCTGAAGTTGCACAGGATGAATCTGCCTACAGGCTGTGGATGCCTCCTGTCTAGATGGATAAATAGCGTAACTGGAACCATCAAGTGGAAAAGGTCTGTTAATTGGTCACAATAGTGTATTGCTGCGGGTGGTAGGCCCCCAGGGACCACAGATGTTTCTTTTTAGCTCTACTTTAATCTATGTAGGGTTTTGTGTGAAATTTAGCTTAAATGAAGAGTTGTGATGCTGAAGAAAGTTTAAAAATTGCACCAGTGCTTCCACAGTCAAAGAAATACAGATTTAATGACTATATGAAGCCCTTGGAGCTTGAAGTTTAGTTCGATTCAGCCAGGTTCTGCACTGATGGGTTTAAGAGGTCACATGCTTCGTTCAGCCCAGTTCCCTTGATCTTCTAGGTTACTTGAAAAAAATCTCTTGACTCAGGGAAATAGATTTGCACAAAGTGCAAGAGCCATTGCAGTCATTCGCACATTCATTATGTTTCAGAAGAGAATTTGTGGAAGACGCCAATGGCACACAGTGATGTAAAACCACAGCCCGAAAGAGCACATCGGTGTTTTCAATGTTGCTACTCTCTATCCTGTGCAGACATTGCTAACTGATCACAGAAACCATCACTCCAGAGCCCCGGGAGAGTCCTGTGATTCTCAGTAGAGAGCTCCAGGCAGCCCCTTCTCACTGGGTAGGGGAAGCACTTGAATTGAGACCACTTTGTTTTTATGTGTCATCAGGAATGATTTGGGGTTTGTTTAGCCACATCTGGGAATGCTGTGTTTTAAAGGTGTGGTAAAGTTGGTAACTGAGAGATCAGTAGTTCTTGAGGGCTACAGAAGACACACTGAACATATTTTCCAAACTTAGAAATATTTTCCTTATAAAGATCTTAGTGGGGTTGAGTTCCTGGGCTGGGGGTGGATGATTGCCAGCAACAGACAGCACGCCAAAGTGATGAAACTATTGAGGACTTACCGGAGGTGTGACTGACAGCGACAAGTGCAGGGTCAAGGGCACCAAAGAAGGATGGGGAGTGTCAGGTACCAGCAAAGCGAGAGGCCGTTCTCATCGCCGGTCTCCGTGGGCAGGAGGAGGGAACAGTTGTCGGGGATCCTGGCCGAACTGGAGATCTGGACGAGCAGTCCTTCCGTGGGAACTGTGGCTTTAGGTCAACAAGTATAACTGCTCCCAGACGGAGGCCAGGAGGGAGCTGGGCCACAGCGCTTTGAGCTTTCTCTCTTTCTGCCATTCGGTCTTCTGCTATCTTCCAATGTTTGAACCCCAAATCCTGAATAAATTCTGTTCCCTTCAGTAAATTCTCTGCAGCTGAATGAGGAGGCCAGAGGGCGAGGAGCTCAGGATACACAGATGCTAAACCCAGCCTCTAGGTGCAGAGAAGGCAGGAGAGTGGCTCTCGTGGGTGCCGAGATGGTTCTGTACCGGCTATGAGAGCAGGAACCTGGCCTGAGGTGTTCACGGCTCGATCTCCAACATCCGGACAGTGCTGGACGCTGTAGCTGCTCTGTGCCTGTGTGGTGGACTGACATGGTCAATTTGAGCAGGACCGCCCAGCTGGACTGAGTTGGTGTGGGTTTGGGCATAGACGATCCACCTGAGGATTGTCGCCAACACAACATACAGGAGAACGGGAACAGAAGCTAGTTGGCGGCTGTTTCCCAGGAGAAGCTCTGCTGCGGCTGGTTCTCTCAAAGGAGACTTGGCCGTTCTCGTTGAGGAAGGAGCTCAGGGCCTTGCTGTCATCGAGGATGGCTGCTGTTGCTTCGGGGGAGCTCTGGTCTTCATCTCTGCTGCGAGCATCGTATGTTGGTTCCAGTACAGATTTCTTCAGCCATCATCTGCAGACATGGACATACACGGGACAGTGCTGTGGGCTCCCAGCCCTTGATTGGATCTTTCGGGTCTCCAGTGCCTAGACAGACATTTGGCGCTTTTCCTGAATTTGGCTTATGGGTGAATGTTGTAACTTGTAAATGTCCTGTATTAAATCTGCTCTCTTGCAAACCATTGGCTCTAGAAAGGTAACTAATATAGCCTGTGTGCTGAATGAATGAATGAATGAATAGCCTGACTACTAACTTTTATAACAAAGAGTCCTCTTCAGAATTTAGGAATTAGTGGGGTTGAGACTAAAGAGGTGTCGGATATGGTCCTTGTTCACTGGGAGTTGACTTTGAGCATCTAGAACACTGTGTTTAATTTGACCCTGCGCACCCTCCCAGGCTCCACTCAAGGATCCAGTGATATACAGTTTATAAAGAACTCCCATTTTAGTTTCAGTGATCTACTGTAGGACAAATCAGCCCCAAACTTAGCGACTTTAAGTTTGCTTTACATTGCTCACAATTTTGTGGGTGAGGAACTTGGGAAGAACTCATCTGGCTGTCAGTTGGGTGGCTGGGCTGGGTCCCTGTTGAGAAGGCCCCTTCAGGCGCACGTCTGGCTCCTGCGCCGCCTCGCTGTCATCTCTACCTGGCCGTCATCCCCAGGGCCTCTCCACACATGGTGTGTTGACATCAGCATGCAGCATTTTAAAAACAGTGGCTGGTCGCTAAAGGCAGAGAGTAGAAGGTCCCAGGACAGCTAAGGGCTGTGCTGGAACATGTGTGGGCACTACTTCTGGGTATTAATGGCCAGGCAATCTCAGGGTCAGCCCAGAGTCCACACAGTGAAGACACAGCTTTGTTCACTTCGATGGTAGAGCAGCTGCTCGCCTTGCCAAAGAAAAGGGTTGGATGGAAAATATTGTTGCTTCTAACTTTGGACAATACAGCACATTCACTTGTTAGATGGTTCCAGTGCCATCCCAGGGTCTCTCTTGGCTTTGGCTTCAAATTACTGTGCACGTAGCGTGGCAGGCACCGTGCTGAGTGCTGGACATGTATGATTTTATTTAATCCTCACAATCACTATGAGGTGGATTCTATCATCTCTGTTTCACAGATGAGGAAGTAGGGAGAGAATGGCGATCTAGGCTGAGGTCACACAGGAAACTGGGCTTGCTTCTGAGGGGATTAAAGAGGCTTAAAGCTACCTGCAACACCATAAAGCTGAAAAAATAAGTTAGAAAATTGCAGCTAGAGAGAGGCAGGATGGTCAGGCAGAAGGTTAGTGCCCGCTGTCAGGTCTGGCCTGGGGAAGTTGCCCGGGCCTGGCTGCTCATTCAGACTCCACGTGTCTGTGGCCAAATCGGGGAGGGAACAGGATCAGAGTATGCAGGAGGGAGGGACTAGCGATACTGTTCTTACTCCGGACGCCATGCTGGGGAAAATGTTTCTCCCGTGGGCCCTGAGAGAGTGTAACCAGCCTCATCGTCAGCAACACTTGTTGACTTCACCGAGCTTTTCCTTTTCATGTGCTGAAATGTAGGCTGAGGTTTGGGACAACCGATCTGAAAGAAGGTCCACAAATGTGAATGTAAAAATATACCTGCAAGATAACACGAGATGCCAGGAAATAATGTCATTTAGGAAACTCATTGTGCCCACACCTCAGCAGCAGCCACTCGGAGGGTGCGAGTCTTGGAAGTGAAGGTGTCTCAAGTCTCCTTCGAAGGGCCGAGAGCCCACCGTGCTGCGAGATGTGGGTTGGGGCAGAGACAGGGAGGACCCTGGGAAAGCAACTTCTCAGGCTCTGCTGGGCAAGTCCTGTGAGTGACTGTTAAACCAATTCATTAAAAAGTGTAGAAGAGAGGAAGGACAGAAAACATGGGCAAAATAACAAAATCACAGTAGAAGAGATTATGAAAAATAAAACTTTGAGACTTGGTAAGAAAGAGTTAAAAAAAAGAGCAAAATAAATATTATAATGAGAGTACAAGCCCAACAGAAAAAGAAAGGTTAAGATGTAAAATAATAGTGAGGGATAAAATAAGTTGAAAGATGAAGGAAGCAGAAAAGTGGAACTTATACTAAACGAAAATGGGAGGGATAGAAAACTATAGCTAAAATCAGATTAAAGTTAAAGAATAAAACTAGGGAGCTATAAATAAAATTTAAGAGCAAAATAAAAATTATGAATTAAAAAGTAGCAGCAAGATAATAAATAAGACTTGTGATAAAAGAGAAAATAATATAAACTAACAAGGTAAAAGGTTAAATACATCAAAGTGAAAAAGAGAAAAGATTAAGAGGATAACAGGCTGAAACCCACAGGAAAAAAAATGTTAGAAACATAAAAGTTGATGGGTTTGAAGCTGAAGTGTAAGATTAAGGAATTAGGAATACTTTTTTGAGTGTTAATACTTTGACAAAGAGGATTAGGAGAAAAATATTTTAAAAAGAAAATGAAGAAGCTTCAATTTAGAGGAATAGGTTATAAAAAAGTCAGGAAAGATAAATTTAAATTAGCACAAATCAACATAATAAAATTCCCAACAACAAGAGCTAAATCAAAAGCTATGTAGAAAATCCAGAATATTTCCCTGGTAAACGAATACTCAGCAATGACAAAAACATCTATTACCAGCTCCCAGTGTGGGTCCGGGCCTGTGGTAGACCTAATAGGGTCCACTTGCGCCAGAACGCCCAGCCGGACTGAGTTGGTGTGATGCTGGGCGTATGAGATCCACCTGAGGGTTGTTGCTGACGCAATATAAGGCAGAGCGGGAGCCGTAGCTAGTGGGCGGTCTGTCTCTCAGGAGAAGCGCTGCTGCGGCTGGTTCTTCCTAAAGGAACTCGGCTGTCCTCGTCGAGGAAGGAGCTCGGGGCCTTGCTGTCGTCCAGGATGCTGCTGTTGCTTCGGAGGAGCTCTGGTTGTCATCTCCGCTGCAAACATTGTTTCCTGGCTCCAGCCATCATGTGCAGACACAGACGTACGTGGGAGAGTGCTGTGGGCTCCAAGCCCTCAACTGGATCTTTTGGGTCTCCAGGGCCTAGATGGACGTTCGGCGCCTTCTGCATTTGGCTTCTGGGTGAATATTGAATATTGTAAATGTCCCCCATTAAATCTCTCTTAAGACCATTGGCTCTGAAAACCCAACTAAGACAGGGCCCCACCCTGAGCAGTCCAGGCCCAGCAGCTGTGGCCTTGGAGGCAGGGTAAGGAAGGCCGTGCTGCGGGTGGAGTGTCCTTTCTTTTTTGCCTAGAAGTTTCGTTTTCTGTTTCCAGCATTTTCTTTGGTGGTCATGCTATGGAGGTTGCTGGAGGGTTATACAGCAGCTGAGGTTGGAGCTGGGAGAAGCAGCAGTCAGCCAGACTATGCAAACATCTTAGGCAAAAACCACACAGGCGAGTAACTTGTCCCAAAAAGACGGAACAGGGACGGCCAGGGGGTGGGGGACAGGCCGGGGTGGGGACAGAGGAAGGAGAGAGCTCTTCGCTGTGAGACAGGGGTTGAGATCATCTTGTGACAACAGGAGGTGGACCAACGGGAGGCGGAGTGAACATGATGGGGTGGAACTGAGGGGTGAGGAGAACTCTGAACCCAACATTTCACCCCAGTTGTGGCCGAGCAGCCTGATTTTGCCAGATGTTGCCAGGAAACTTCACCCATCGGTGCTGATTGTCTGACAAAGTGGGGTCTCAAAGAGCAGTCCACCTCCTGGGGATTAGCAGCGGCAGAGTTAAGTGATGATGCATCTTTAGTGGTTGATGCGGGGGATGTGGCAGGCTGTAGAAGACCAGTGAGGGGAGAAAGGACAGAATGTGTGGGGGCAGAGAGAAAGCTCAGTGAGCGAAGGGGCTGGGGGAGAAGTGCCAGTCAGCTGGAATTTCAAAGCAACAGCCGTGGCCTTGATGTGTTGGTGAAACAAGTCACATGAGGATGTCTGAAGAGTAAGTGCAGGCCACTGGGCTGTGTAAGGATCATGGATACTCTTCCTGTCTCTGAGGATGGTGGAGGGGGACAGTGGACACAAAGGCACGGATGAGGTTGGGAAGTCCCTGAGGAAGGTGGGCGGGAGTTCTGAGCGCCGTCTCCAGCGGTGATGGGGAGGAGAAGGTGGAGCACTTGATTTGGGTGGTTAGGAGTCGAGGTGCCGAACTGGACTCAGGAGTATGGGTTTCAAGAGTCTTTCTTCTAAGATGAACATGGTGAAAGAGGAGAGAGTGTTTGATTCATCCCAGGGAAGGGAAGACTAGAATAGTGTTGGGCTGAAAGGAGTCTGTGTAGAGTTATTTGAATGTAGCATAGTAATGGTGGGTCACTGGGACGAAGAGGCAGACAGTGGCAGTGTGGGGAGAGGGACCGAAGCGTCGGGAGTGTTGTCACTGCCGCCATCTTGGTAGCACCCGCCATCTTGCCTGCCAGGTGACCCTGGCACGTTTTTCAAACACTAGAGGGTCAAGGAAGTCCTTAAAATAGTCACTGAGCACTTCACGCCAGGCACTGAAGCCCAGACTGTTTCTTAACTGATGTCTGACATAGTGATAGTTTTATTTTTTTTTTTTTTTTAGAACGCTCAGGTCCAGTCTGGTTGGCCGTGGGTCACCTTTGCCTGGCTTAGCATATAAACTCCTTACTCCTGCCTTGAGCTGTGGAAATGCTCCTATCTTTCGCCCACCCGAGACTCGATCTGTTCTAAGTCTCTAAAAAATTGCACTTTGTGCAGTCCTGGATTTTCTCGCCTCTTTCTTAGGTCTCTTGGCACCTTCTGCCCTTGGTGGCCTGTTTCCGTTTAACAGGTTTTTCCGAAACCCCACTGGACAACTTAGTGTAGCCTCTCCTACCCCAAAGTTGTGACACAGACATGAAGGAGTCTACATATACTGTGGACACTGATAATCCAAGGGCAGGGCTTTTCTTGGGAGCATTCAATGCTCACAACCAAGTTTTGATGGCTTCCAGGTACAGTAGCTATCAAGGATGAATGGTGAAAATTTAGGACTGAAGAATAATTAGGAAGAGTACTGGTTTGAGACTCAGGACCCCAAAGAGGTTATTACAGATAGCTGGTTGCTAATACCACTGCCAAATACCTTCGATTGCTGGCATATTAGACAATAGATGGAAAATACTCCTGTGTGCCTGAAAAAATGTTCTGGGGCCATCGCTGCCGGCAGCTCTTCTGTAGGTAATTACCACACCGATTCTCACACATCTGCTCAGTGGATGGCCGATCAGTGCTGCTGAACTGTGATTTGTTTCTGGTTGAGTGTGTTAAATTGTCAGCTATCAAGCGTTTTATGTGTGAGGCTGCTGGGAGGGATGAGATTGTGTGGGCTCTTTAAGGCATGCCCTCCATGAGGGTATCTCAGCACCCCACGCCTCATCCAGCACCCAGGACTACGAGGGAGAGAGGGTCTGGACTGTCAGTTCGAATACCAGTGAAACAGCTTAAAAATATCCTGGTAAATGTATCGATCCTGGACAATCTGGCGCCAGCCAAAAAGCCTTTGGGTACTGTGGGAATTTCAATGCAGTGATGGAGAAGACTGGCCGGCCAGGATGCCAGGGCGCTCTGGAGCTTGCAGAAAGGTGTGACCTCGAGCCCGGGGGACAAGTCGTGAGAATTTCTCCTTCAGAGGGAGCCAGAAGGAAGCCTTTGAGTGTGGGACTAGTTGTCCTTCCTCTTCCTCTTCTTCTTCTTCTCTTTCTTCTCCTCCTCCTTTTCTCCGCACTCTCCTCTTCCTTCATTTGGTAGATGATCAAAGGCTAAATAGTACATCAAAGACCACACAGTTAGGTCCTGTTTTAAGCAACAATTGAACTCAAGTGTCCTATCTGATACTTAAAAGTTTTTTTCTTCCCACTCTGCTTCCTTCTACCTTTCTCTCTCTCCTCCCTCCCTTCCTTCCTTCCTTCCCTCCATTTTCTCTCTCTCTCTTTCTTTCTCCTTTCCTTTCCTTCCCATTCCCATCTCTTCCACTCTCCTCTGCTTTCTCTTCCTCCCCCTCCCTCCCTCTCTCTCTGTTTGTGTTTCGTTTATGAATTTCATTCTTTAGGAATAGTACATACCTAGTCTACATTCAAAATGATGGGGAAAAAATTGTTGTTTTCTTTTTGTGTTTGCCTACCCTAAAGGTGTGTGTTTTCCTGTAGTATTACTCAATCAGGAGGAAGCAGAGATTCTTTGGGGACTATTGCAAAGTGGAGCCCCAGCTACCAGAGGCCAAGGTCCTCTCCTGTGGAACAGGTCCTCTGAGTGCACCAGTGCCTCACCCAGACCCGAGCAGGGTCCACGGTTGATGGAGAGAGAGGGGGAGAGGTCATCAGTGAGGCCTGATGCTGTGGCCCTGAGTGCTTCTGCTGCGTGGAGCCCGATGGCATTGCAGCAGGGTGGTTCTGATCAGCCCCATGTGCTGGTGTTCATCCGCTGTGTGGTCCTGGAGTGTGGCTGGGCCTGGCAACTTGCTTCTAGTTAACAGACCATGTAAGAGTGGAGAGGTGACACGTCTGAGAGCAGGGTGCAGGAATCTCTGGCTTCCTGCTATCTTGCTCTTTTACTCCGAGGGAAGTCAGGTGCCATGCTGTGAGCTGCCCCCTGGAGGGGCCCACATAGCAAATAACAGTGAGGAGCCTTGGGCCAACAGTCAATGGGGAACAGAGGCCCACAGTCCGACAACCCTCAAGGGGCAGAATCCTGCCAGCAACCATGTGAGTGAGTTTAAAGGAGACCCCTTCCACTTGAGCTTTGGGACAATGACAGCCTTGTGAGAGACTCTGAGCTGTAGGACCTAGCTGCGCACTTCTGGGAGTCCTGACACACAGAAACTGTGAGATAGCAAGTGTGTGTGTGTGTGTGTGCGCGTGTGTGTGTGGGGTGTTGGAGACTGAACTAAAAATCTACGTCTCCAGCCCTTTTTGAGACAGGGTTTCTAAGTTGCTGAGTTGCAGAGGCTGGGCTACAACTTGCAATCCTCTTGCCTCAGTCTCCTAGTAAATGTATCTTTTCTTAAACTGATGAGTTCTGGGTTAATTTTTATGTAGCTGTAGATAATCTAAGGCAGATACTCAGTTACTTCCATTGAAGGGCAGCTGCTGAAAGGCTTAGTAGAGTGCAACGTTCTCTTCTTCCTCCCCAAGTTAGTGTTTCTAAAATCGCAAGCTACTGTTTAGGATATTCTTTGCCACAGGTGTGAATTCATCTTTGGACAGCTTTCCTGTTTTATATTTAGCCCTCATAAGATTCTGATGGCCAAAACCCCTCACAGCATCAGCCATGGCCTTGTGTCCCTTGAGTTCTGAGGTGATAAAATGTTTACAGACAAGCATCTGAAACATTTCAAGAATGATGAATTTCATCCAAAGCTATAGACGTTGATAGATCACCTTCCTTGTCAAGCTTAGCCTACTTATTTTTGAACTCACATAAGTTGAGACTTGGAGTGCAGATAAGTTCTTGGTGGTGGCTCATGATTTCCACAGAGTCCTGGGCAATTTAGGATACTCATCATCTCCTTCGATTTGACATCCAGCCACTTAGTCACTTGGAAGCAATCTATTCTGGACCCTTCTTCCTGTAGGCACTGGGGCACTCAGTCTAGGGTTCAGGAATGTCACAGTAGTGTCCACATCCAAAGATTGTTTCTGATGCTAGTTCTAAGCTTCAACCAGAACTTGTTAACTGCCACAAGGCCTGGGAATTGTGTAACAAGACATGTCAAAAATGTTACCTTCTTTGAGGAAATCCGCTGAGCAAACCTGAGGCATCATGGGAGGAAGTAGTAGAGAAGCAAAACTGTGGAAGTTAGACGGACCCGAGTTGCAATTTCAACACCATCATTTACTAGACTGGGACATGGGGCACTTCCCTTACTTTTCCCGAAGTTCTGTTTCATCGAGTATGCAATGGGGATAATAATGTCTAACTCAGAGGATGGTCTTGATTTGCTTAGTGAGGTAAGATATATAAGAGGCCCAATCTATGTATGGGACTCAAAAAAGAGGACCTCTTCATGTTGAAGCTCTGCCAGGAGGGTCCTAAAGTCTAGCATGGCATCTGACATAGCAATACAGAGCCCTGGTTCTCAGTGGCCAGTGGGCCTGAAGGGCAATAAACAACATGTCATGGCTCTTGGGTGTTGGCTCTGGAGAAGGAAGGACCTTTGTGTTGGTGTCCTTGCCTTTATGGAGACTGGTTGAGTGTGGCTGTGGGACGTCTGGTGATTCCTAATGACAGTTCTTTCTTTCCCCCTCGCCAAGGCTCTGCCTGGCTCCACTGTACTGTGGCTCTTGGGCTGCCTCCATCGGGACCCCTAGGTGGGGCCCAGGGTACATCAGGTCAAGATCACCCTTGCCCTGCACTTCTTGAGGCCAGTCTTGTTTTGGGGTGTGGATCCAGCCCTTTGGATGATTCACATGTGAAACTGGGGTGACAAATACTGCCTAAAAGACCGAGGTCATCCTTTGGGTGTTCCAAGCAGCTCCAGATAAGGAAAAAAAAAAAAAAAAAGGGCTGAATTATTCTGCTGCAAGAGAAATAAATGAAAACCTTTGTCTTGAGGGGGTCTGATGGTGGTCCTGGCCATGTGGGAATGAAGTAAGGTGAAGGCCGACTGCTACAGGAAAAAGAAGGAAGAGGCCCAGTTTTGAGCAACAGTCTTGGAGGAATTCTTGGTGGCAGGGATGTTTGCGGTAAGAGCAGCATCTACTTCTCAGTTTTAAAAAGTTTTCTGTGATCCATCTGATGCCTCTCCACTCCTTTCCCACACAGCTGCCCTTTGCTGGGGTTGGTTTGAGGACAGTAAGGAGGAGAAACCTCAGCCCCTGGTTGCACTGAAAGTCTGTCAGCAGAGCAAATGCTGGGATTGCATTTATGGTTTCCTGCTGGCCTGGAGCTGGCACCAGGGGTAAATGGAGGCAGAAAAGACTGAAGATAGGAGACCAGTTAGGATGATATTACGAGGCTCCAGGTTGGAGATATGATAGATAAGTTGAAGTTTAAGGATAAAAATGTTTAATTATATGGAAGTATATGGGAAATGTCTATATTTCCACTGAATTTTGTTGTGAACTTAAAACTGCTCTAAAAAATAAATTCTATTCCAAAAAGAGGGAGTGGATCCTGGTAGAGGTAAGTGTTTTTATTTCCTTCAGTGTCTACAAATTATCTTAGGTGTTTCACCACTTCCTTTCAAAATGAAGAATGCATAAACTTCAGTTCTATTAAAATCATCCTAAAGGTCATTCAAAAGGAAAGAGGAAGATGGGAAGGGAAAGGAGTAGAGGAAATAGAGGAGATAAAATTTTAGAGATAAATACAGAGTGCATGGCTCCAGAATGTGGGGTGTGTGTGTGTGTGTGTGTGTGTGTGTGTGTGTGTGTGGTTGTTAGTGAATTAAGGAAAAGGAATAATAAGAAAAATAAATCCTCTTCTTGTGGTCTTTCCTACAAACACTATTTTTGCATTTTTAGCTGAGGCACGAAGGGAGGGAGGTGTTCACTGATTCTTGCCCCTAGGATGGTCTGGGCTCTCCCTGCCCCCTCGGCTGCCCCAGGCCCTTCTTCTCCACCCCTTTTGCTTCCACAGCCAGCCATTTTGAAGGCGGTAAGGGGTGGGCCAGCTTCCAAAGGGGACTGCTGGCTAGGAGCCAGGAGAGCAGGGACCCTTAGTCTGACCTGGTGGCCCTGTGGGATGGGACCTCTGCTCACAGAAATGACACATGAGGCCTGGAGAAAAGTGCTGACCTTGTGAAGTCCCATCAGTAAGAAGTGACTGAAGGAAACAGCACGCGGGATACTGTACGTAGGCTGGAATCCATTGTGCGTGAGGGAAAAGAGAAGCCAGAAGAATAGGTGCTGCAGGGAAGTTTTGGTGTTGTGTAGTGGAGTCAGCCCAGGAGTCAGACTGGATGACTTTAGACACGTCCTTTCTAAAGTGAGTCGCTCAGGAAAGACGAAAGCTGAGGAGAAAGAAAAAGTGGAGGAAGAGGAAAAGGAAAACAGAAGAGGTGGGAACCCACTGACAAGATGGAGGACACACACCTTCACAGTTGATCTCTCCTCAGAGTTCCTGACCAGGAAGAGTTAAAGCGCAGGATTGGGCAGTGTGCTTGGTTAAGAGACTATTATGCTTTGACACAAACATCTGTCTTAGAAACAAATGTGAACAACTAAAATAGGAAACAGGAATAATTAAAAATGTTGGGTGTTTTTTTTTTTTTTTTTTTTTTTTTTTTTTTTTTTTTTTTTTTTTTTTTTTTTTTTTTTGGTGCCGGGCATTGAACTCATGGCCTTGTGCTTGTGAGGCAAGCACTCTAACCACTGAACTAAGTCCCCAGCCCCTGGGCTTGGGTTTTAATACCATTCATTTTTCGAAATATTTGTCATGCTGGAGAATGTCTCAGAGATGGAGCCAAGGCCACCAGCCAGAGATCCTCATGACACCAAGCAGCCCATCCACATTTGTTTGTTCTGGTCCCACATTCCCACCCAGTGTCTCACAAGAGCACCCTGACTGCCTGAGGGGCTGTAGTTGTGGGGGAGTGGCAGAAACATAGGAATGGATTACGGTAGAGATGGCAGGATCAGGCACAAGTCTTTCTGCTCTACCCAGAAAGAAAGCAGGGCCCAATGACCTGAGTGATTTACCCAGAGCCACATGGGAGGTTGAACCAGGTGACGATATGAAGTAGCCCTGATGATTGCTTCTCCCATTTTTAGCTTTGCTCCTTAGACCCAGCCAAACCAACCCCACTGACACTCTAGGGGATGAAACTTCATCACTATGGTGTTTAAGGTCTCTTTCCATGGTTCAAATGGTCTGACGGAGAGAACCCCGGATGTAGGCCATCATGGATGAGTGGACTTGGGTTCCAGCAAAGACAATGTGTGAGGGGGCTCAAGGCTGCATACGTGGGGCGGGGCTGACCCCTCTTTGCCAAGGCACTGCCCGGCCAGTACTGCCTCTCAGTCATCCACTGGGCCCAGCAGCCTGACAGACAGCCAGGCAACACATCCCTGTGACAGGGGACCCGAGAAGGGAACTGAGCCAACAGGGAGCTTCCCATGGCCGAGAACCAGCGCCGTCACTTGGATCCTGGCGAGGACAGGGCCAGCAGGGAGGCAAAAGCTCTGGAGTGAGGCTGGCGAGGTGTTGAAGGGTGAGCACAGGATGTTGGAGGGTGAGCAGGAAGACCCTGGAGGGTAGAGACAGAGAAGGTGGTGTGGGCCTCACTGTCAGTGGCTTGAAGTTTACGGTGACCAAAACTGTGCCACACCAGAGTGAGCCATGGAGGGACTCACTGTCAGCCCACGAGACCAGAGCTGGGACCCCAGGGGAGAGGGGCCACGGCACTGGGGCCCAGAAGGGAGAGGCAGACACGGGCTGGGGGAGGCTGGTTGAGCTGGACCCTTCCTGCCAGGCTGGGCTGCCTGGAGGCCACTCCCGGCCTCCTCACTGGCTGCTCTGGAGTATGTAATTTACGGGGCCCCGTGAGAAACAATAACGCCAGAGCCTTCTCTCAAAGCAGGAAGGAGGGGTGTTCAAGTACTCAAGTCTAAAGCTTTTTCTTTTCCTCCATGGTTTCTCTCACAACTCATCATGGTAATTTGTATTTGCAATATACTGTCATTATTCCTAAGTAAAGAACAGTTGAAATCTTAAATAATTACCACGAACTTTACTGTTCGTCTTGTATTGTGCAATGCTGGCTTTGAATGCAGAGTAAGTGCATTCGACTCATATGCAGAATCACTGAAATGACACAGTTCTTGTTTTTGTGGCTCATTCACGTGCATTTTGTCCTTACTGAAATGGTGGAAATGCTGCATAAAACAAACTTGTTTCTGGATAGAGTCACTTCCTGTGGACACTCTCTAGCTGTGCCTTCCTGAGGGGCAAAGAAATGCTGAAAGGGAAGGAAGCATGGGTGGCCTATTTCTTCCTTTAAAAAAAAAAAAAAAAGGTTAGTATAAGATTGCAGTACAGAATGATTATATTCATCATAGAGAGTTGGTACATGCACCTTATAAGTCTTAATTCTTTTTACTTCCCCTTTCCTCTTTCTCCTCCCTCCATCTCTTGGTCCCCCTTCGCATATGCAAAAGATGTATCTCCTTGATTCCTATTATCTACCTTTTATTTTGCTCTTTAATCTATTTATACTTTAGGTTTCTCATACAAAAGGAAACTCTTCTTTTACTTTTTAAAACAATTTGTTTGGTGTTGGCTCCGGATGGAACCCCGGGCCTTGCGTGTGCTCGGTAAGCACTCTACCACCGAGCCACACACCAGAGCATTTCCCTTTGCCTTCCTGTCACCTGTGCAGCGGAAGTGGATGGAAGGAGCTGGCAGTGACCGGCAGGGAGCACAGAGGCACTGCAGGGCTCCTTAGAGGCACTGCAGGGCTCCACAGAGACACTGCAGGGCGCCATATTTTGGTGTTTGAAGGGACAGTGTGGCCTGTCGGGACTGCCAACCCTCCTGCACACTCAGTAGCAGACACAATATACTCTGCATTGTCATTTGGAGTCTCGCGGATGCTCCATGGTCCACCAGCGGTCCGGCTCGTGAGCTTCCAGAAAGCTCTGTGCCAGTGGGGCAGCCAGGAACCACGAGGGACCTGGACACTGATTGGTGCCCATGTGCAAACCACACGGTCCCTGCAGACTTCTCTTACGAGACATAAGCTCGAAGCCGCAACTAGGAAACTCTCTGCAGATAGAGCAGAGCATTAAATGAGCACAGGCCCTTCTGAGGTGTGATGGTGCCGGTTGTGGGGCCGGTGTGCGTCCATGAAGCTGGTTGTATCCAGACAACGGGAGGCGGGAACTAGGACTATGGTTTGAAACCAAGAACAGTTTCCTTCTGGTTTATTTTAATTTAGATTTTTAAAATTAAGGAGCTTACTTTTATTTAGAAATGTTATCACTTCTGTAATTAACCTCACATTACAAGCTGAATCAGCTCCTGCCTAGGTTAATTTGAAGAGGGGAATAGAAAGCTGGGTGAGGAGCAGGCTTAGCAGCTGGGGAAGTCAGAAATCCCTGAAAATCTGTCAATCAAGCTCATTGGAAGGAGCAGAGGGAACAGCTGAATGCCTAGTTCTCAGATCTGGGATGCTGGTCCCAGACACCCAGCAGGAGAGCAGCTGCGGAGGGAAGAATACCAACCTGGGGCAGGAGGGGCAATGGCCCCGGGCAGCTCCGTCAGAGGCCACAGGCAGCTGTCCTGGGTGGCGTGTCCTGGGTTGAGGGTGCGCCTGGACCTGAGGACTGTCACAGCAAGTGTCCAGGCTGGCCGCATTGCGCCAGCTCTACTTGGCAGTGGGTGTAAAGGACAGGATGCTAATTTCCGGGGAACTAGGACGGCAGGTTGGACGAGGGAGCCAGAGGACACAAAGGCATGGTTTTGGGACCTGCCACATGACTTGTTGTAAGAAACAAGGCAAGCAGGTGTCCAGACACTGGATCTGGGACCCAACACTGGGGCAGGAGCACCCCCAGGCTCAAAAGATGTGAGTCCCTCAGCTCTTGTGGTCCTTTGATTTCTCTGACCACGGATCGGGTCTCCTAAGCGGGGGTGGGGGGCCCCAGCTGGGGGTTTGGAGAGACGCAGGGGGGAAGCCATGTTGCATGCATCATTTCTGCTCCTGGGTTTGTAGTTTGCAGATGGGAAAAACTACACTGGCCCTCCTTTTCTCAAATAGAATGTGGATCCAGCAGATGATCCTGAAGCGTACATCCACGTTAGCCCGTCAAGCAGTTCTAGGGACTAAGAGTTCACCCAACTCTTCATTGGTGTTTCTTTCCTCTCTTTAGGAGACCCCGTGCAAACAAAAATTGACGAGGACAACTGTTGAAAATCAAGCAACTGAAAATAAGCAAATCTGCACATCAGAACCAATGCGAACATTAAATACTGCAGCGATTTCCGAGAACCTGTGTCCAAGGCTGGATGTGCTCCATCACCCGGCAAGCCCCTCAGCAGGCCGAGCACAGGTAATATCGCTCACCAGACCTCCAGGAGTCTGGCAGAGGCCATGGCGATATGATTCTCCCTCACCCAAGGTTAAGGTCACGTTAGGGTTCCCTGCAGCTTTGGAATGCTCTGAGCTGCAGAAACTCAGACTTCCTGTGAGTCGGGAAACAAAGATGTCTCATTACAGCACTGTGGGACTGTGTGATTTTCCTAAAAGGTTCCTTCTCTTTTGACTGTGGTTAATACCTGTGGGGTGTCTTTGTTATTCACACGTTACCCCTTGGCTTCTGAGTCAGGACTCCTGCACTGTGTCTTGCCTCTTCCTGTCCACAATCCATGAGGTTTTAAGAGCTCTGCGAAGCCCAATCGACAGCTCCTCTCCACTGTAGAAAAAGGAAGGAGCAAACATTTCCCTGGAGTAGTCTCTAGATCTGATCTAGACACTGAGTTCTGCTTATATAATTAATTTTCTGTGTGTTTAAGCTGTCCGATCTACCTTGTGAAGCTCACAGATGCAGGGTTGGTCTGTCAGCCATCGGAATTCCTGAGGCTGGACAGCACAAGGTGACAAACGAAGACTGTGTCTTGACAAGCCTCTAGGGGAAGTGAAAACAACCAGGCTTTGATTTGCACCTATGGTCACTGCAGGCTCCGAAAGATGTCACTTTTGGATATTTCCTGTGTTTTCCTTCAGAGTCACAATACGTCAGGCTCAGCTAAATGAAGAACTAAATTAAAACTGTCATTTCGGCTCATAAATAACAGATGTCTAATGCATTTAATTATTTATAGTCTTGAATCTTTCAAAAATGAAAATGACTACACACATTTTTAATGCAGTTCTCGGTAATTTGCCGCCTGACTGATAAGTTGTGCCGATAATCTTAGCTTGCAAACATGAAAAATAAAACTGAGACTGACGCGTTTATTTCACGAGACGGCTTCTTTGCTCCCTTGTGGCTTTGACGAAATTTAAATTAAAGTGAAATCTAATCACAACAAAGTGATGTTCACATATTCATATTAATAATTGAGTTTTCCAAGATCATGTGGTAGGTACTTGGAGATGAAAGTTTTGTGCACTGTTTGGGAAACCAATTCCTTATAGTTCGCCAAACGATCTCTTTGTTAGGAGGCTGTGACCTCAATGATCAGGGTCGAGTAGAGAAATTTAAGCACACGGGCCCTCAGCACGGCTTTCAGACTGCGCTGCTAAGTTTGGCAGTGCATGGTGAAAGAAGGTCATTGTGGTGTTTGTGGTTCCAGAAGTGCCTTTCTTCCCCCTATAGTATTTTTCTCTTTTCATTTGGGTGCAGATTTATTCAGGTCTTCACTGAGGCTCCAAAATGACAAATTCTCACTAAAGTATAACTGGTCAATGCCAATGTGACTGTTCATCATGAATTGTCAACTCGAATGGATTAAGAAACACCTAGAAGACTGGTAAAGCGTAGCTCTGGGTGTGTCTGTGGATGACTGACATGTTGGCCAGCAAACTGAAGGGGGAAGACCCATCCTGAAGTGGGTGGTACCAACCAATAGGCTTGTAGGCTGGGTGGAATGAAAAGGGAAAGGAGCTGTGCCCTTTTTGAAGAGCTCCAGTCTTTGCCAGAGGCTTTGAACATCAGTCTCTTGTTTCTTCAGCCTTCCAATGCAGGCTCACATCCTGGTGACTCTAGAGTGAACTGCAAGTCCTTGAGCCTAGGACTGGAGTTGCATCTTTGGATCCCTCTTGTTTCATGGCTGCCATCTGCTTGGGCTGAGCCACTACTGGCTCCTTCAGCTTTCCAGCATGTGGTTAGTCACTGTGGATGGTTCCACTGCTGTCCTATCAGCTTATCTCACATACGCCCCTGCAAATTTCTACGTACTTTTTTCTATTGATTCTGTTCTTCTGGAGAACAGAATATTCTCAGAATATTTTTTTCTTTGAGACAAGACAGGCTATTGCAAAAATGGGTTGGTTAGCTGAGTAGTTACTTTTTTGGTGGGCAAAGATGAGCCTTTGGGGGGCTGGGGTTTTAGCTCAGTGATTAGAGTGCTTGCCTTGCAAGCACAAGGGCCTGAGTTCGATCCCCGGCACCACGAAAAAAAAAAAAAGATGAGCCTTTGTTTTTGTTCTAGAGGAATAATGAAAAGTGCGTTAATTTGGCGAGGTCCTATAAACCTGGGTTTGAATCATGATTATAATAGTTACATGGCATTTATAAGATAGTGTCCTTGAGTAAGTTACTTAAAATCTCTAAGGCTCAGTTTCTTTATTTCCAAAATAGATATAATCATATCTGCCTCCTGGGGAGGCTGTGGCAAGTAAATGAGGCAACATATGTAAAGCACCTGTGCTTAGTAGGGAAACGGTAAATATTAAGGCTGCATGTGTCTGCTGGGGAGAAGAGCAGCACATTGCTTAGTGAAAATAATTGTATTAGTTGTTCCCTAAGGTTCTTTCCAGCTGGGAGTCCCTGTACCCACTGCTGCCCAATCCTACTATTTTAGTTCTGCAAAATTCTCCGCCGGCTTCTTGTTCTGCTCAGTGCTTCCTCTTGTGATTCATCTGGACCATTTCTCATGTCATCACTGCGCCAACACGTGCTTTGAGATAAAGCTGTCCTTCTTCCCAGCAGAGTAAGACCCTGTCCCCAGCTTGTCCAAAGCCCTGTGTAACACTTGTGGGTCACGCCTCAGTCCTCAGAGGTCCTGGCATGACCAAATGCCACCAGGGGCCTCATGAAGGTCCTAGGAGAATACAGGTGCTGGGGGACTGTGGTGAGATGGAGAGGCTGCTTGTCCCTGGCTCTGGCATTCTGTGATCTGGATGATTGTTGGTCAATACTACTAGGCCTTTAGATGTTTCCAGAGAGGCCAGATAACAAGATATTTATGCAGAAACGTCCAAGTTTTAATGGTGGAGAGCTTGTCACATTGAACCAAGTAGAACAAAAGCCGTGAGTATCGGCGCTGTGCCGTCTGAACAAAGCCAGCCTGTGGGTTTTCGGTTCTGACCTGTGGGCTTAAGGTGTTTCCTTGGCTAGAGCTCCTGGGAGCCATTTATCTCCCGGGGGTCTCAGGCCTCCGGGAGCAGCTATAATTTCTCCTTTAGCGGCTATAAAGATTTCCTTCCTTGTCTCACGGGGCTCATGACATTTTGCTACAGCCATTCAGCTGCTGTAGCGATATTCATATCTATTTTGTGACCATAAAAAATAACTATTAACTTAAAAAAAGTCAAGCGATGCCCCTAACTTTCACTCCATCCCTGACTTTCAGCCCCTTCGTGGTCCTTTCGCCCTGAACCTCACTCTCTCCCTGAGGCGCGTTAGAGGTAAGAGGAATTCTGAGATGTAACACGAATGAGTATAGTGCACAGATCTCGGTGATAAAAAGGTTGCACTTTAATGGCTTAAATTTTAGGCCTTGTTATGAAATTTTATTTTTTTTCCTAAAATTAAAAAAAAAAGTTTTAGGCCTTCTGAAATGTCCCAGTGTTAAAACAAAATACAGTGGCGCCTCTGCTCACGAACTTAATTTGTCCCACGATTTTGGAAAAATTGGCCACATTTATATTTGTGTGGGAAAGATGGCTGCAGTGGTGTTTGTCACCCGAGGCAGAGTTTGTGAACAGAAACAAAATCTGCCAAATGCTTTTGTTTGTGAAACAAATTGTTTGCAAACAAGAGCGTTCATGAACTGAGGCACCGCTGTGTCCTGCTTAAGATCTTGGAGAAATGGAAATTCTTAGCCCTGCTTCCTCGGGGAGAGATTGTCCCTCAAAGACTGTGGTATCACAGGTTCACCATTTCACAGCCCAGACTTGGGGCAGGCAGGTTACAGAGAACTGTTTGAATTTTAGAAATGTAACATGCATATCGTAGATTACTTCAGTGGGATGTGAGGCAGCACCTCGTAGTCAAACACATCATTTCTGTAGCAAAACATGACTATTCATCCTTAGTAAACAACCGCATTAATTTAAGCCAGGTTTTGATGCCAAACAAATTCAGAAAAGATTTTGGTTTTCGGAGACTTTTGGGTGTTGGGATTACGGATGAGGGTTTGTAAGCCTACATACAAACCACAGTTCTGCTGCCGCCCCACAGCGTTCCTCTCAGCCTGGCTTCAGTGGAAAATCCCATTTTGAGCTTTTTTATACTAATGCATGCCTCCTTAGCTGATTAAATCTACAGCGTTACAAAAGGCTATTTTAATTTTCTCTACTTTTTAAATTTCTACAGTGAATATATATTTTATAACTGGAAATGTATTAATAGCTTCACTTGAAATTTTATAAGGTTAGGGGAGTCAGATGTCTCTATCTGGCATGTGTGTGGGGGCGATCTGCTGAAACCTTAACTTTGATTTTGATCTTTCCTGTTGTAGCTAGAAGTTCTCCTGTCTGTGGGTCTCTCTACAAAGGAGGTAGAAGGAATTCTGTCTGTATCCGCCAACCTCCCCTGTCTTTTTCTACCCCTGGACAGTAGGCAAGCAGTCCTGTGTGTTATCAAACCTTTTTAACATGATGATGGGTCACTTTGGTTTCAGGGGGGTAAAAAGATACCCCTGGGGAGGAGGTGCAGTTGCTGGATCCACTAGGATGGATGGATGAGTGGGTGGACGGGTGGGTGGATGGATGGGTGGGTGGACAGATGGGTGGATGGGTGGATGGGTGGATGGGTGGGTGGACGGGTGGGTGGGTGGATGAGTGGATGGGTGGACGGGTGGGTGGGTGGATGGATCAGTGGATGGATGGATGGGTGGATGGATGGGTGGGTCAGTAGATGGATAGATGGATGGATGGGTGGGTGGGTGGATGGATGAGTGGATGGATGGGTGGATGGATGGATGAGTGGATGGGTGGATGGATGGATGGATGGGTGGGTCAGTAGATGGGTGAATGGATGGGTCGATGTTTGGACTCACATTGTCATAGTGTCTCCTAGCTGCAGGATCTCAGAAAATGACCGAATGAGGCTCTGGATTGTTTGGAGACTGATTGTAGTGCTGTTTAGAGCTCAGAGAGCTTGTTGTGGGGGGAGTAGACCCACAAAGCTCCCTGCATCAGCAGAGTCTGAAGGAGGCTCAGTAATATCTCCTAGAACCAAAGGAAAGTGAAATTAGGGAAGGCAGCTGAGCAGACACCAGGGCCGCTGCTCGCTCAGAGAGGAAGCCAAAGGGATTTTCTTCCTGGGTCCTGTAAGTTCTTGGAGGACTTGAGCCATCCAAGGGAGACTGGGGAGCTCCTTGATGGTAATGCCAGAGTTGATCAATCTTCAGAAGAACAAATGTGGAATTTCTTGCATCTTAAGGTTGGGTCACTGTCTAGAATTATTACAACTGAATAAAAGGGATTATAATACAGAAAACAGTTAAATTAAGATTTTAAAAATTTGAGCATCTCTTTTAGTGTTATGCAGTATTTATTATCTGACTTATATAACAATGCTATCAAAAGGAGAAAAGAGTAAGTTGATCAAATTCTGACATGGTGGGGAGATATTCCATATCTAAAGGAGGGTTGTAGGGGGAATAAGAAGAAGAGAAAACGCTCACTCTCCAGGTTTATCGGGGGGCCAGTCGGCTTCTGGACAAAGCTGTAGTTAATCAGAGGTTTCCAGTCTTGGGTTCTTTGATCAAGAGTGGAGATCAATGTAAATGGTCCTGGGACTCCATGAACAATTTCCTAAATCTCTAATGCTCAGATAGAAATTCTGCCTTTCTCTCTGAAAAGACTGTACGGGTCCGCGAGAGCACATTCTTTCCATTTCTTTGATTTTGCCAGAGATTTTATTGCACAAGTGTGAAAACAGGCATTATTTTCACTGATCAAATGCTGATTCAAAGTGTATCAATGATTAATAGAAAAATGAGGGAACAAGTAATCAATGGCCCAGCAAAGGTAGTTTGGTAGTCAAAAATACTTCCAAAACATAGTGTTCATTTGGGTTGAGGAGATTTACAAAACAAACCCTCAGGAAGAGGCTGGGATCCCTGTGGACACGATTTTGCACCCCCTTCTCCGTAATCAGGTAGCCAGCCGTTCCCTTCGTTTCACTCCACCAGCTAAGTGGCGTCTGTCCCTGTGGGCTGTGCAGATGGGTGGCAGCCAACTGCATCCCTGTAGAGCTGTTCTTTAAATCATCAATTTAAGAGGGAGACTTTTGTTTCAGAAGAGTGGAGGATTTTAATTTTCCTTGTTGAGCATTTAACCATTCAGATTCTCCTCAAGTAAATGCAGACCAGGCTTCCTGCAGCTTTGTCAACACAGGACGCCGGGTCTGTGACTTTTCTCTCCATCTTCCCCACACAGCACCTGCTTGTTTTCCTGTCATCTTAGCACGGGTGTTCTGACTCCTTCCCTCCACATGTATTTCCATGGCTCCTGCTCCACCCCTCTGCCTCCATCTTTCCCCTCCAGTCCTGGGCTGTCATAGTCCAGTTTTGCAGCAGTTCTATTGCTCAAATCTCCTACTCTGTGTGACAGCATGTACAAAATACCCTGTGAAGACTAGTTGCTGATCCAGTAATCCTAGTATATTGCTTTTTATCTTTCCCACCGACTTCTTGTGCAGCATAAATCCCACGTTACCCTTCCCATATGAGGCCATGTTATTAGAAAACAGAGAGTCTCATAGCTAACCAGTCTTTGGCTGAGGTTTGTAGTGTGGTAGTGGAGAATACGCACAAATATCCTTGCAGACCTGCCCTAAGCATCCATGACAGTGTCCGTCCACGGGGGACGGCAAGGTATAAGAGACAATTGGGATTCTGCTGGGAGTCTAATTGTCTCAGTGTGGCTGTGGAATTTCCATTTGAATATGGTTTGGGAAGGGCCCCTACTCTCGGCTGGTGATCTAGAAATTAGAAAGTGGAAGAAGAAATGTTTTCTTCCAAACCTGGGCTCACACTGAAACCTTTGGTGTTCTCTGACTACTGCCGTGGCTGCTTAATTGTGACCGTCCCTTGGCTGAAAGATCGAGCCTTCTTCATTTGTGCCTGATTCATTGCAGAGACTTGGAGTTTACTCGTGGCTACCTCCAACCCACACCATGAGGCTGTAGACCGTCTGGCTTGGGATGCTCCAAGCCTCCACAACTGGAAGGAAAATCAAAGGCCCAGTCCCTCTGAAGCAAAGTGGTTGTATTTGTTTCTTCAGGCTGTCAGTAATTTAAAAGGACAGGAATCTGTTCTCCTGCAGTTGAGGAGACCTGAAGTTGGAAATGGAGCTGTGGGCAGGGATCATTCGTCTTGGCGGTGCTGAGGGAGAGACAGTCCCCTGGTGACTGGCTATCCTTATAGATGCATCAGCCTGATTTCCGTCCTTGCCTTCGCATCACCTTCTTCCTTGTGTCTCTGTGATCTTTCATTGGATTTAACACCCACCATAATTCACTCTGATCTCGTCTTGATCCCTATCTTAATTACATCTACAAAGACCCCATTTACAAGTAAGGTCTCATTCCAAAGTTCTGGATGGACACAAATTTTGGGGAACTACAACCCTAATTTGAAATACCCAGAGGCCACTATAGGGACAGAGGACAAACTCCTGTGTCTAACAAGTTTGTTAACTCAACAAAAGCATGATTTATGTTTCTTTCGAGGCAGTCAGGGACTTAAAAGTGTTTTTTGCTAAAAATCATGACTCTCTACTTGGGCCTACAAAAGCCCAATAAGTAACTAGAAGTAGAACAAAGCTTGACCTTCATTTTGTATCACTTATAACCTTAAAACTTTGGATATAGTAATGTGAGTCACTTAGAAAAAGTTGGCAAAATGAGGTTTATTAGCTCTAAATTTACTCAGTCTATCTCACCTCTCCTTGAAGATTGAGGACACCGAGATAAGAGTTTCACAGAGATATTTAGCTACGTCTAGAAGTCTCCACAGCCCCAGACCTAGGGTTGCTTGGATCCCCGGAGAGCCTCACATGACAAGCTTGGCTGTATGCCTAAGCTTTTGCTCCAAGGCAGTGCTTCGGAAAGAGCAGACTTAAAACAGGGAATTCAGGTGACATGGGCTGATCTGTATCTCCCTCTCTCCATATTCATATATGGAAGCCCTGACATCCAGCATCTCAGAACGAGCTCGTATTTGGAAAAAGGACCTTTAAAGTGGTGATTAAGTAAATTGAGATCATTAAGTGGCTTCTAATCCAATCTGACAGGTGTCCTTACAAAAAGAGAAAGTTTGGAGCACAAAAGAGATACCAGGGAAGCCTGCACACATGCTTGAAACGGTAGCAAGAGAGCGACCCACAAGAAACAAACCCTACTAACATCTTGATTTTGGACTTCTGGCCTCCAGAAATGCAGGGAATGTTTTGGGGTAAACACTAGTAAATTGGAGACAATGAAACTGCTTTTGGTCAAAAGGGTGGGGAAGGCAGATAGATGGTCATGGCCACAGTTTCAGGCCATGTCTCCCCGTCAAATCAAAGACTCTTCAAAAGGTGGAGAGAAGAAAGCCCCTGCGTCTCAGGGAACCAGGGAGGCTGCATTCTGCGATTCCAGGGCAGCGTGCGGGAGCTCCTCCCTTCTCCAGCACCGAATGGAGAAAATACTTCTGGGGAAAACAATCACTTCCAGGTGCATCAAAGGTCAGTGGTCGTCTCCCATCGCTCCCTCCACTCTAAGGACATCTGGGCACTCCAGAGACATTTTCGGTTGTTACAACTGATGCAGGGAGGGAGATGGCACTAGTACCTAGTGGGTAGAGGGCAGGGAGGCTACTAAATGTTCTGCCACACAAAGGCCAGCCCCACAACAAGGAACAGTGGGGTGCATGTGTCAGTCACGTGGGGGTGCGGCCCTTCCAGGTGGCTCTTGCTCTGTGAGCGCTGACTCCTACCTCTCAGCCCGTCTCAGCTGTGTTCTGGCCGCACCCATCCCAGTCTGCTAGGAAAGAAGCAGGCTATTTTCTGGGACAGTAGATGGGAGCTTGCTGGGCACGGGGACCTGACCTCTAACCCTAGCACCTTGGGTTGTTGAGGCAGGAAGATTGCAAGTTTGAGACCAGCATGGGCAGCTGAGTGACTTAGCAAGACCCCGTTTCACAATAAAACACAAAAAGGGAAGGGATGCAGTCAGTGGGTTCAATCCCAGCACTGCCATTAAAATCAAGAAATTCTGGTTGAGGTTTGCAGAAAAAGGGAGGTCAGAGCTGTTTGATTTCCTTGCCATTAAAAATGGGAAGTAGAGTTTAAAGAATGAAGAAGAACAAAAGGGCATGTATGCAGGGAGGATCACTGCATGCAAATAAAGTGCAGTTTGAGCCAAAAAGCAGGGAATTGAAATAGGCTGTAAATAAGCGGCATCTATTTCCCAATGAATGGAGGACAGCAGGTCCCATCAGCCCCAAAAAGCATATTGACTTGGCAAACAGATTTCACGTTGACATTTCGCAGCTACCACAGGAACGACAAAGGCAGTAAAATACCAAAAAACAATCTGATCCTAGCGGCAGTGGAGCGGCCTTAACGATGTTTTTGCACCAGCGTGTGTTCAGGACGCAGCGTTGGAGGGTTACTGCCCTTTCCCAACTTCCATGCAAATAGTTTTCCATCATGTTGACATTTCATTTAAAATGAAATATAGGCGATATTAAAAATTCATGTTCACGACAGGTATTATTTGTTCCACTCTGAGCTCTGCCGTGAACACAGTGTTAATGAACGTCGAGGCGGGCCGTGTTGTGTGTGCGCACAGGTGTGGGCCGCCCCATCGCAGAGGCACAGGGTTGCAGAATCAAAGAAGGGCCGACCTTTCACGCTTCCAAATCCGAGCCTGTGTGCTTATGAATAATTGAATGTGGAATGAGAAAGACGACCCTTTTTGGAGGTAGTTCAGGTAAAAGCAAATATCGAGACATTATTCTGGAAACACGAACCTCAGTTATTTTTGAATCTGCACGAATTCCACAAATACCTACTTGAAGCGTGGCTGGGGTGCAATCCCATCCACCCTGCAGCTTGCTGTCTGTGTGGATCTGTGGTCTCCCTCCTTCCCCAGGGCGCAGCCCTCAGATGTGTGCGTGGCTCCCTCCCTGGAAACTCTACACTCCTCCTTGGCCTGCGCTGGTGAAGGGAAGGCAAAGGGTTGCTCTGTGCCTGTTAGCATTGATGCCAGACAAGGCCAACACCTGGGGATGAGAAAAGAAGACAGGGGAGCAGACTTCCGTATTTAGGAAGATGGGGAGGCTACCTTCCATTCTTTTAGTCAAAAATCAAATTAATTATTATTGTTGCTTTTAAAAACTAAAGTATAGAGCTGTTGTGTTCTTAAAAATTTTCTATCACATGCATTTCTGTGAATCGTCTACATTTTCTCACAATTGCCTTTTTGCTGTGCTGGGGATTGAACCCAGGTCTTTCACACTGAGCTATAGTCCCATAAAAACATAAATTATTTTTATATTTTATTTTGAGATGAGTTCTGCCTAAGTTGCTAAGCTGCCTAGGCTTGAACTTGAAATCCTCCTGCCTCAACCGCCAAGAGAGCTGGGATTACAAGCTCTCCACACACAGCTCACTGATTGCTTGTATGTGTTAAATAAGAACTTCCTTTATTCACAGATCTTTCTGGGATGCCTGCCATTTCTGGGCACAGGGGAGGAGTAGAGTCTGGGCTGCGTGGTACAGTGGGAAGAAAGTCAGGAACTGGCAGTGATGAGTGATAAGAAATGGTGACAGGGAAGGAGGGCATGGCTGCTGCAGGTGTGTGTGACAGGGACGAGCCAGGCCTGGAAGTCTGGAGACGCCTCCCTGGCGAGCTTGAAAGAGGTGTGGGAGTCAGCCTGCAAAGAAAACCGCAGGTGTGAGGGCCCAAGGCGAGAAGCCTTCCTGAGACTCTGCCAGATGCTGTGAGGGTCACAACAGCAGAGAAACGTGGGGAGAACCCGGCTCTTTCTCAGGGAGAAAGCGCAGTGGGGTCCAGGGGCCCGGGTTCTACCATAGGTTCTGCCATTTACTAAAGAGCAGAGAGGATGTGAGATTTAGTCAAGGTTGGTGCCTCCTTTATAGCTTCTTGGTAGGGCGTGGGGCAGGCTGGGGTTGGAGGGTTTAATGTTGGATTTAGTGATCTGAAATTCTACTTTTGATCTCTCAGCAATCTCTTAGGTTTGTGGATCTATGTAAAAGCTATGGTAATTCAGTATTTTGTTTTCAACAGAATATTTTCTCGATGGATAAAAAGGGCCAGTGGACAGGAAGGTGGGTAGGGCGTCTAAGAACGGATCCTGTAAGCCCCAGTGTGCAGAGAGAGTCTGATTTCTGCTCCTTTATTCTCAGTCCTCCTTTACTCCTCTTTATATCGAATTCCTGTGTCAGGCATGTCACACACTTCTGTCCCTCCTCATACTTCTAGCATTTGATTCCTTTCTGTTCTGCAAGCCAGTGAGACTTTAAAATATCAGCTTGACTTGATACTGTCTTACATCCCTCAGCACTTAGCTCTTTCAAGGATGTTGGCAGTATGATCTTGAAAGGAGATAAAGAAAGAGAGAAAGGAAGAGAGAGAAAGAGTTGCTCACTCTCCATAAAGGGGGAGGTTTCTCTTCATTTGTAGGCGAGGAAGAGGACACGTACGTGATGAGAGGGCTTCCCGAGGGTCACGCAGTAGATCAGTCTGAGCACACACAAGTAGGGTAATTCAAGGACTTACAGAAGTTTGCACATGATATTGGGGAGTCCTGAGAGATGGTGCAGAATCCTAGAGCTATACGCAGTGGGGCAGTTACTACTTCTAGGTCTGAAGGGAAAATGGCAAGGAAAAATTAGCAGACCCCAGATTTAGGGGAGGAGCTGAGACTTTTGGTGGAGGGACACGGCGATCCCTTTGGGACACAGAGAGGAGAAAGCTGGGGAATACATACCACTACTTCTTCCTCCTCCATCCCTCCGATTTGTGTCCAGGGCTCACTATACAGCAGACTCAGCTGGAAGCCGGAACTAAGGGTGTCCATGGAAGGTCCACGCAGGCTGATCTGGTACTGAGAAGGGTTGGGAAGGGTGGAGTGTGGTCTGAGGCGAGGGAAGATGCCTGCCACACTTTCGGGACAGAGTTGGGACAGAGGCCACACCTCCAGGTTGCTTTTTGTGCTTACCTACCCGTCATGCTTCCTCCAGGTGGGAAATCCCCTTTCACAGCTCCCGGCCCCAAACCACTTGCAAGCTCACTGTCATTTGATCCTTCGAGCTCGAGGATTTCTGGTTAGGAAGCAAAACTGCGGATGGATACATCATTTATCCACTTATTATCCCCGAACATCTTTAACATGGACCCTGGAAAGTTGGCAACTGTATATCCAGTAATTGATTCTCCTAACCATTAAATATGAGAATCTGTTTCCTTGTCCCAACTGCAAGGTGATTTCTGATACAGAACAACTGATTATGTACTTTAGCTGCACACATCGGCATGCTGATTATGTGAAATCTCGTAAGGAATTAGAGTCAATGCCAATCACTGTGTAAGCGAAGGTCACATTTTCCATCTTCTACTGGTGTCATCAGCGTTTTTAGGATAAATCTTTGAAGCACACAAATTAATATTGGGATACATGTCAGTACTGAAGGGATCTGCAAGAAATTAAATGTCTGTGGACTACATAAGAGAGGGTGGGGATGAGAGAGAAAAACACCAGAGTCCCTGCGCACAAAACTGTCTTTAAAATACAAGGACAATGATCAGTCAGCTTTTTAAAAGTGCCAAATGCAGCCCAGTTATTCAAGTTAGTCAGAAACACTACTTTCCAAATTTTAAATCTTCAGTTCTTGTACATCTGTGGAGAAAGACTTGAACCACACACACACTCACACATACACACATTGCTGGGGCTCCATATAAAATAATAGCTGGAAGTGTGTCTGCAGAGGTAATTTGTATAGTATGGGACCTAGAAGCAGTTCCTTTGGAATGAGACCGCTCTGGCTCAAATCTTGACCATAGTATTTACTAATTGTGTGATTTTTCTAAACTTCAGTTTCCCTCTTACGTAAAATGGCAATAGTACTATTTACCTTATAGCTTCGCATCAGTTAGGTTTTGCCACGAAAGTGCTGCGTAACAGCCACAACACATCAGCAACACAAAACAAGCATTTGTTGCTTGTGGGCTTGGAGCCACACAGATGTTGGATGGTGAATCTGCTGATCTGTACTGGGCTTGGTCACTTTCATGGGCCTCAGCCAGCTATTGGTTAGTCTTGGGTGGCCTCATCTGGGAGGGGCCAGGCGGCCTGTTGTGTTCTGTGTATCTTTCATCTTCCAGCAGGCCGGCCTGGGCATAGTCTCCTGATGATGCCAACAGGAAATAACAGCAAATGGAAATAACAGAAACACTGCTCAAGCTGCTGATGGCTTTAGGGTTGCTAAGATGCTATTGGCCAGTGTGAAGCACATGACCGAACCTTAAATCAGAATGAGAGGACAATAAACGCACAGTCACAGGTGGAGAATGTGGATATGAAGAGAGCAGCAGAATTGGGGTCGTTAGTGCAATCAATCTACTGCAGGATGATAAAGTTTAAATGAGATAACACTGAGGAGGTATCAGCACACGATACTCATTTAATAAATTGTATAGTTGTTATTGTGATTCCCTATTTACATTGTGGCCAGAACCATCAAGCTTTCACAATTTTTCAGCTATTTTATGAATTTATAGGACTTTTTGCTGTAAAGCAGGACAAAGAGATTTGGGTTCAAAGCCCGGCTCTGAGACACCTCTTAATACCCTCTCTCTCTGTAACGAGGTGGCCAGCACTGTTTACTGAGGAGCCACACAGACCCTGCTTAAAGAATGACTCTGCCTGCTCTTTGTTCTTTGACCTTGTTTATTTATTTCTGCTCAGCTTTCTTAGCTGTAAAGTGCAGATCACTGTACTTATCTTGCTGGGTTTTGGTGATGATTAAATAAGAAAGATAGCTTTTGTATCTCTCTCAATGTTTGTTACACAGTTAGTGTTTAATAAATGGTACCATTTCTATAACTTTAGGAATTATGTTTATTGAAAAGTTAGAAAAATAATTAACAAAATTCTACTATATAGGGATAGTAACATTATTTTATCATAATTTTATGTGCATTTATTTCCAAAGTTAGGATTAGATTACTTATCTTATTCTATAAATCATTTGCATCACTTAATGTAACATAATAACAATTCTTTATCTGTTCATTTGTTGATGTGGTTGGAGTGTTTTCCACGGCTTTATGAGTGTGAATAATGCTGCAATGAACATGTCTCTTTGCACTACTGATTAGATATCTTTATCTATCTATATAGATATCTTTATCTATCTATATAGATATATAGATAGATGTAGATATATCTATAAATCCATTTATATATCCACAAATGGGATTGCTGAGTTACATAATGGCTCCATTTATAAGTTTCTGAGGGGCCTCTCTACTGTTTTACATAGTGGGCCAATTTACATTTTCACTAACAGTGCATGGGGCACCCTTTCCCCCATATCTTCACCACCACTTGTTATGATGGCTTTTTGAGGACAGCCATCCTCTCAGGAGGGAGGTGATATCTTATTGTGGTTTGATTCACATTTCCCTGATGATTAGTGATGCTGAGCACTTTTTAATGCACCCATTGCCCTCTCTAATGTTTTCTTTGAAAAAATATCTATTTATATTCTTTGCTCATTTTTAAATTTGCCTAGTTTTTCTTTTCTTTTCTTTCTCTTTTTTTCTTTTTGGTTATTGAGTTGGGTGAGTTTCTTGTGTATTTTGAATATTAACCCCTTTACCAGATATGTGGTTTTCACATATTTTCTCCAATTCTATAACTCGGCTTTTCATATTGTTGATTGTTTTCTTTGCTGTGCAGAAGCTTTGTGATTTTGGTGTCATATCCCAAATCCTTGCCAAGCCCAATGTCAAAGAGTGTTTCTCCTGTTTTCTAAATTGTTGTACACGCATACATAATGGGATTTTATTCAGCCCTGCAATGACATCCTCCCATTTGTGTCCCCTCTCAGTCCCCAATGCTGCCCATTCCCCAGGGGTAACCACTGTTCAGACTGTTAACAGTTAGAAGGCTTGATTTTGAGTTTCATATGGATGGGCTCATATTATATGTATTGTTTTAGTTCTGGTTACATTCAATCAACATTCCATTTGTCTTTGTGAGATTCAGCCATACTGTTTAACGTAGAAATAGTTCATCAATTTTTATTTTTATTTTTGGATATACACTCATATACACTAGGAACTGTACATAGCCCAGTTCTGTTACTTCTGTTACTATCAGCCAGCAGCCAATGAGGGAGAGAAGGGAAGGTCTTGTGGAAAGAACATACTAGGAGGTCAGAGATCAGGGTTCTGGTTCTGTCTTTATCAGCAAGTAGAGGTACAATCATTGTGTTCATCTTCTTATTTATTTCTTCATTTACAGTAAAATAATTCTGGCAGGCTTTAAAGCTACCCTAGCTGCTTTTACTGCACAAACAATTTCAGCCATTTGTAGATGTAATCTAAAAGCATTCCCATACTGCTGTTAAGACTGAGAATCTTTCTAAGACTGAGAATCTGACACCTCTCTCTTTTCTTTTAATCACTGACTATATCAAAGAAAACATGCTTCAGTTTAATGACAAACTATAAAATCCAGAGGACTATAGTAACAGGGATTTGCTACAGGAGTGTAGTAAGAGGACGAAGTAAATTGGGATTTTAGTTTGGATTGTGGATTGACTAAGGAAGTTTTCCTGTGTCCCTGCCTGGAGGATAAATGAAATGTGACTTCTTTCTTCTGAACTAGGAAGGCCACGATAATGGCTGTATTGGTTTCAAAATTTGGAGCTTTTCTGGTGCTGGAGTGAATTAATCAGAATATTCTTGGTGACCAGTTAAAAATATGAATTCCAGGGTTCTACTTTCTGGAATTTGTGTTGGAACCTGGGCATCTATATTTTCAAAAAAGCTTTGCACTGAAATTCAGATGCACAGTCAGGCATCCTGAAGTTCTAAAGTTCAATTCCTGAATCCTCCAAGATTATTGAAACTTATTTGAATGAATAGTATTTATTCACATCATTTGCTAGCTAATAATGTTCTTCATGCGTGTCTTTTTCTTCTTTGACTTGCATGATTGAGGGCAATGACTCTTCTTATTTATCTTCATAACCTCAGTAACATCCAGTGAGTATTAAAAAGCCACCACTAAATGAAACCAGAAATACTGTGTACGTGTCTTCTGCTTGTAGGAAGGTACAGGTGTGTCAGGTTCTATACTGACTAGAGCTTATGGATTACCTGTTCATTGTTTGTGTTTATTCTGGTAGTAGGACTTCTTCCTCTTAACACTTTTCATTTGCTACCCAGCTTTGTATTTCCTGTAGTATAAAATTGCATGACAGTACTGGGACCCTTGTTGGTGTGACTGGCTGGTTGATTATCTCAGCTGGGGAGAATTAGAAAACTCACGTGGCTGGACTCTCAGCCCGAAGCCCTTTTCACTAAACTGACAATTCTGTCTCTCTTGTATGCTAAGAATAAGAGAAAGTTTTCTTTTGTCTCCTTCTCAAAAAACACAGCCCCCTGCAGCCCCTCACTTCCTGGGGGCACCGTCCATTTGAGCCTTCTGGTCCTGCCTCACGGGATGGCTGCAGCTGCAGAGATAACAGCAATGAAACAAACACAGCCAAGTCTTTCTGTAAGCCCTGAGCAAATGGATTTACATGCAGCAACTATGGGACAAACTGAAACAGTAATTGACCCCTGCAATCGCCTCTGATTATTCAAGGTGCAGTAATCGCGAGGGGTCTCATTCATCTCTTTGCTGGAGTCTTAGCTGACTGCAGAATAATTACAGGGAATTCAAGTTAAGACTTAGGAAGATTTGTCACTGGCCGATGGGAACCATTGGCTTAATAAAACCCAACACACTTATAATTAGGATAAGCCAGCTACAAGTAACCTTGTGTTAAGATGCAAATTATTAAAACATCTATTACCAAATAAGAAAAGTTTTAAAAATATTAGGGATTCCAAGCACAGGCATGTGTGTTGAACTCGAAAAGCTTGATGCTAATTATGTGCTTCACTGAATTAAAATGAATTGGTGTTACTAATAAAGACCCGGATGATCCACCCTGCCAACCCAACCTTTTACCACCTCACATTTCTTTAGAAATGAACTTTTCAATTAAGATCTGTCTTCCTCCACTCAGCAAATTGAGTTTTCCAGACTTACAATTCAGTTGCAGAAGCTAAAGGAACATGGTGGGTGCTGGGGGTGGGGGAAGGGATGGTGGGTCATGCCGGGTTTGCCACGATGGCTTGCTGGCCTCTAACACAATATTTCAACTTCTTTCAGAGCAATACAGTCCCTTGTCTAGGTCCCTGACATTGAATAATTTATTCAATAAAATGGTGCAATTTAAAGGAAAGTGAATGAAGATATTTACACAGGGTGGCAGCTCTCTGAAATAATATTTGTGGCCCAAAATTGAAATGAGTCTGTCATTAAGTATTTTGTAAGAAGAGAAGGAAATAGGTGGGAATCAAAATGTTTGAAGGTGTATTATTATTCTCAACTTAGATTATCCTCCGATGTGCTTTCCATGCAAATGAGAAAACATTCAATTTGAAATTCTTCCTAGAAATTAGATTGATTTGCAAATGTTTGACATATTAATAATTTCACAGGTAAATAGAGATATAATTTAAAGCATGATTCAGCGTTTCTCAAAAAGAGAATCAGGAGCATATTTATTCTGATTTGGTGGTCTCTTGCACAGTGGTGTAATTATTCTGAAGGCTCTTCTTCACCCTTGCTGCCTCTGATCTTTAATTTTTATTCGCCTACTTTGCCAGGTTATTCACAACTGTAAAGAAATTCAAGGGCAGGGCTGGTTATTTTCACCAGTTTGTATAATCACTTCCTTTTTCCTGGCTCATATTCCCTGGGATTCTTTTTGTGTGGATGGGGAGATGATTTATTTCATGCCTCTTCCCTTTCGATTTTATTGTGTGTGTTTTTCGTTTCGTTTCATGAAATCACTGTTTCCAAGGCTTGAGAACTGGGATAGTTCCTGCTGAGTTCCTTGAGGGTAGGCGCTCATTTGCTCACTCATCTTGCCTGCTGCTGTGGTTGCAGTGCCCTGTTCGAGGCTTGGCATAGAGTGACTGCATGAGGGTCCTTCTCACTCAGCTAGTTGACCTCTCTCTCTCTCTCTCACAGCTATCACAGGGTTTCACGGTGTTCACCCTCTTGGAGATTAGAGGTGAGTGCGAGGTCCTGTGCCTGACACTCGATGGCGTGTTTGGCCCTTGGAGGACCCTGCACTGCATGGCCCTGCACTGGGCGTTCACAAGATGCTCTCTGCGGGTCGACAGTCCACTTTCCTCGGTGCTGCAGCGCGTGGTGCCCGCTTAGCCCGGGTCCCAGCGTCTGGTCTGGCCAGGACTTCAGGGAGACCCTCCGCGGGAAGCACAGCAGACGTTCCCTCCCTCGTCTTTCTGGGTCTCTCAGCAGTCTGGGTAGGAGAGCTGTCTTCTTTGTGTTTGGCTCTTTTCTGGTGTCCTGTTGTCCAGTCTAGCTTGGTTGTCCCTTTCTGGCTTTGTTTACCTTTCCCTTTTTCTCTTCCTTCCTGACCACAATACGCCATCATTTTAAAAAAAGGCATATTTGTAGTTTCATCTATAGCCCTCCTACACTTGAGAACAGTCATTTTCTATTAAAAAGGTTTCATAACTTGTACTTTTCACTGTCAAACGGACCTTTCCTTCACTTAGTGAAAATTACTGAACTTTTATTGTATTGGGGCTTCTCTTTCACCCTCAAATTTCAAAAATGTCTTTTTCTGTCAAATCTTATGTAGGAGGGTTAATAGGATAATATGGCTACACATAAAATGTTGATACCCAAATAGGACCCTTGGAATAGATGACCTTGCATGTGGGCTCTGAGATGATTAGCCCGGGGGAATTGACAGAAACCAACTGCTTCCAAGATCGCTCAGGGTCGCTATCCAAAAAAGGGCAGCAGAAACTGAACAGACAGCTGATCAAAAACAAAAGCCTATCAATAGGTCTGTATTTTTAAAGAAAAGTGTTGGGGTATCTGCTATTCATTCAATTTGTATTTGTGTGCGCATATGTACGAGCAGCTATTACATTATTGTAGCCAAATAGGTGGGGCTT
This sequence comes from Hystrix cristata, assembly GCA_004026905.1. Classification (NCBI taxonomy): domain Eukaryota; kingdom Metazoa; phylum Chordata; class Mammalia; order Rodentia; family Hystricidae; genus Hystrix; species Hystrix cristata. The sequence goes on along the minus strand of PVJO010001235.1, from coordinate 7,152 downwards.
TATGGGGCTGGTTGGATCTAGGGTGCAGGATACTGGGATTAAGTGTGTGTGGTACTAAATTAGTCCACTGATTGGGTTAGCATTTTTCTAGGTGTGGGTAATTGGAAGACCCATCCTGGGTGTGGGTGGCACCACCCAAAAGGCTTGTGGCTTGAGTGGGATAAAAAAGAAAAGGAGCCTTGCTGTTCGCTGTTTCCTGCCTACCTTGCTGTGTCTCCTCTGCCATGTTTCTCCTCTGCCATGCTGCCCTGCCTTGGAGCCAGCTGACTGTGGACTGAAACCTCTAGAAACTATGAGCCAAACCTCTCCTCCCTTAACTTGTGGGTGTTGGGTATTTTGTTTTAGCAACAAGAAAAGTAACTAAGACAGGTAGTGACTGACCTGCCCACAGCCTAGTCGAGAAGTCAGGGTAGAGGAACAGGAGAGCATATAAAATGCATTTGTTTCTGGAGAAATGTGGCAAATTGAATTTGGGATCCACTGTGTTCAGGGGACTTGCAGTGTATCTGAGTGGGTCTGTCCAGAGGGGCTCAGTGACTTTTCAGAGGGGGTGTGCTTTAGACCGGACCGACTCTTGGCGCACCAGATGATGTTGGCTTCACTCTCACAATCCAGCGTGATGTTGTCTCTTCAATTATGCTCCTGGAAGGATGGGGGAGGAGAGTTCCGTGACTATTCCGGCCCTCGCCACACCACCTTCCTTCCGGAAGCAGAAATCACAAAGGAGATGTCTCTTTCCTGCAATCCAGGTGAGGAAACACAATTAAAATGCTTCATGGCTTAGTTCCTGCCTTTCTGTATCACTTCGCAGACTGACATCTGCAAGGGCCTCCAACCTGGCAGCTCTCTTCTGATTATCTAGAATGAAAGAAAGGGGAGATGTTTGTGTTTCTTAGGGGAAAACACACGCTACTCCTGAAAAGGGAGCTGTTGAGGGAAAAGAGATGTGCCCTGTCGGGAAATTTAAAACAATGTTTGTCCTTATTACTGAAACACAAAGTCACCCCAGAAAACTCAAATAAAATGGATAAGGAAAGCACAATAACAATCACCTGTGATTCCACGATCTTCACATAAAACCCATTAATAACATATTTGCCTGCCAAACTTTCTCTTCCTATGAACATCCTGGTGTGTATTTCATAGTTGTGAGTTTATATGATGCATACTCATGTGTAATTCTCTCATTTCTACTTGTAGTATGTTGTTTCACCTGTTCACGTAGTTCACATGATTTTATTATTCAAAGTGACCTTGCTCCGAAACACAAGAATATCTATTTTATCTCATTTTTCTGTCTAGCTGTTTGTCTGTCTAGAAAGTTTATTGTTTCAGAATTTTAGCTCAGAATGTTGAAAAACTCACAGGTATTCGCTTCAACCTGAGAGTGAGTCTCTATTGTGTCCCACTGTGGAACAAGATCAGAAGCCCCCATCCTGGCTGTCCTCACTCCTGCTGCCACGTGGTGTCACTCCAAGGCTGTCTCCAGACCACTGCCCAAAGCTCTGCAGGGATGTCGACACTGTGGCGCTGCAGCTTGGGGTGTCGCTTACCACGGAGAAGGCACCCCCCAGAGTGGTGCATGTGTCAGTTCAGGGAGAGTTTCCCAGGATGCTGTTGGAGGGGAACATAGTGGTGTTTATCATTACAGGTAGGTAATCGCAGGTCTGGGCGCGTGCTTTCTCTGTCTCTCTGTCTATGCCTGTCTGTCTGTCTGTCTCTCTCACACACGCACACACACGTACACACGTACGTGCAGAGTTCCAGGTTCTTTTGAAACATACGTCAAGGTGGAGACTGGACTGTACGATGTTTATTGGGGTTTAACATCTGGGAAAGGGAGAAGAAAGAAGCAGGGTGGGGCAGAGAGCGAAGCTGAACTGACACGAGTCCCACAGAGTTGTGTCTTTTCTGTTTAATCAGCTAGAGTTCATTTCTGTGCTCTGCAGTCATGACGTGTGACTGTTACAGCGTTGGAACTGGGAACAGAACGCGAGCTGCAGATCGTTGAGGGAAAACAGGAGTCCAGCTTCCCAGGCGGGATAGAGAGCTGCACAACAATCCTTAAGGGTCTTTTGGTAGCTCAGGGCACGTGGCGGGAAAACAATCCCTGCGATCATCTGTAAAGAAGAGCTCACTCAGTACACATATTAGAGGAATCACGCGTTTCTGGGAGTGGTATGAAGAGGATGAAAACAGAAAACGCTGCTGGGGGCTGACAAAGTCAGACCTTCCAGGGAGGCAGACGCACACTTCACAGCCTCCCCGCCACTCTGCCTGCGACTGTCATTTGGGGCTCCCCATTTCGCTAATTTGTTATGCTTTGCATACTTTTCGATTGTGTTGTGCCCGTGATAACATTTTATGTTGTGGACACTCTGGATTCCATTAATGTCTTTTAATGAGCCATGCACCTTTCCTGTTAGCACACAATCGCCTTGGTTGTATCTGAGCGCCAAACTTGTTTTTTCCAGTTCTGAAATTACTTAAGATCTCTTATCTTTAGCTGAGGTGCTTCTGGTTTGCCCCAGACACGTGTGACTTGTGGTGTGGGCAGACAGAAATTGGTATCTCCTTTCTGCCTCTTTTCCTTCCAAAGTTTCAGCTTTCTTCAGTGACTGCAGTTAGCTTGGAATCAGTACTCTGATTCTCTAGGCGATAAAAATTATGTCCCCCCCACCTGCATATGCAGCATTGGATGTGGTTACTAGTAGAAGCAGCAGAACAAAGTACCCACCCCACATAAAGCCCTCCCTGGTTCACGGAATCCACTTCTCTTCCCTCCTTGGGTCTCAGGGTAGCTCTTTCTTGTGTTATGCTCATAGTTTACATCAGCTATAAGTGGAAGGTTTATTCTGGTAGTGTCTTTCTTGGCCAACACTGGGAGCTCCGTCTTTGTTTAAAGCACCTCTTTGCTTTTCCTCTCCATATTTCTGGGATGTCCTCCCCCAACCTGCCATTAAAGATGCAATGTGCACCTCAAAATGCTCTCATGCTTGCTGTAAAATCTGAGTCCATGAATACTACACCTTGAAGGGGCATTAAGGATTATTTAGACAAACCTCTCATCACACAGATGAGAAAACCAAGCCTTGAAGGGACAAATATTTCACCACAGTAAGGGTTGGTGTTGTGGGTGAAGGTGAGCAAGAAGGGTCTGAGAGAGACACCCAGGTGCACCAAGAGGAGATGCATCTTCTGAGGGGCGAGATGTGATTTGTGATCCTGTTGGGAAGAAACTCAGTCCTGGGTCCCGCTCTGTGACAGTGGTAGGTGTATTACAGGTATAGAAATTTGAAACGAGAAAGAGAGAGGATTTCTTTGGATATCTTGTCTGAAACTGCCATAAATTTTAGAGACATCCAGTTGGAAAACACATCAAACATGTCCTTTCTGAAGCAAGTTGTCACATTTCATCACCATGGCCGGGTTTTCTATTTCTGTCTCTGTGCCCTGAAGCAGCTGTGTTTGTGCTGAAGTGAGTTTTGGAATGTGAGACAGAGCATGACACGTGTTGCCTCAAGTTAGAAGCCTCTACCAAAAGGTGTAAAGGTCTTCTCAGCGCTGTGTGCTTGTCTGTTTAAGTAGGAATATATACCACACTCCTCTGCCTCCTCCTTCTCCATCTCTCTTTTCTATCACACTCCATCAAAAGTGACAGACTTTGAAAATGATGACCTCAGACCCGTCTCTTGTCAGTAGTCATTCTTTATACCAAAGCTGAATCTGAGCACCTTATTTGTTCAGACCCCTTGGTGGATTGTTAAGATGTCTTAAAGGCATGCTTTCTGGATTATTTTGGTTATTGTTTATATTGTGGAATCATAACCATAAGTTAAGAGAGCCAGAGAAATAAAGATGCCTAACCAAGCAAAACAATCCACAGTGAAAGTGGTGAACATGATATGAAACACAGTACCTACAAGTAGAAGGGAAGATATTAAGGCATAAAAATATAGGCTAAATCTGGTATAATTCGTGAGAGATGCTCCCTTGAAATGGAAACAAAATGTGGATTTTAAAGGATCAAAAATGTTCCTCAATGTTCTGTAAAAGGCTCAATGGATTAACGTACTGATGAGTTCATCGCTGAATGTGCTCTTAGGAGATAGGGTCTGGTTGGGGGAAGTAGGTCACAGGAGTGGAACCTGAAGGGGTATATTCTGTTCCCGGCCTCTTCCTCCCTCTCTTTTCCTTGCTTTCCCTGTTTCCTGGCTGCCATGAGGTGAGCAGCTTCCCTTCCCCACACCCTTCCACCACCATGTTTCTGCCGCACCACAGATCTGCAGCAATGGAGCTGGCCAACCATGGACTAAAACCTCCGAAGCCATGAGCTCAAACAAACCCTTTCTCCTTTAAGTTGTAGATTTTAGGTATTTTGTTCCAGTGATGCAAAGCTGACACATATAATGAATTTATTTAAGTTCAACACCTTCATGCTTGCAGTTGTTCCTCCAGTGACCTGGGCTAACCTATGAGGGGTGAACTTGGTCTTACCAGCATTCCTGGAATTTGAGAACCACTCGTTCACTTGAAGGAACATAAATGGCAGCAAAAGCAAACAAAACCTCTCAGCTCTTTATTAAGTGAGCAGAGAGGTGGATTCATAGGGTAGGCGGGATGCATTTCCTCACACATAATTGCCACAAGCATCTGTAAAATCTCTTCCTGCCAGAGATGAGTGTTCTCTTAGCAACGTGGGTGGGAGCGTGAAGGTTCTGCATTTTGGTTGCATACAGCATGTTTAGAAGGCATTTGCCATCGGGACTCGCACCTGGTGAGTATGTCTACACGTAGTAGGAGGGATAAATAGTTGAGTGACTATGTAATTCTCTGTCAGCCTATAATAGCATCCAGCAATTGCTCTCCTGGAGTGGGCTCATGCCCATAACCTCGCAGGTACAGGCTTTCATTTGGAGGTTAGGAAGTCAGAAAGTAGCAATTGAACACAAAATGGTTTTCTGTGAAATCAGTTATTAAAAATATGCTGTTGCCATCACTAACTTTCTCACTTTGAATGGAACTGACATTATGACCACATAATTGGTGGTAATTGCAGGCCTGGTGTCAGATTTAATAAACCACTCAAACCACAAATCTTTTAAAGATATGGCCAGTTCCTTTCTCTCACAAGATAGGACTTTCATATCCTTTAGCACCTGATTACAGTTACTGGTATTTTTCTTCAATATGATATTTCCTGCTTTTTAATAAAAGAGCTGTCATTTCTAATAAAAATTGAAAAAAATCATCCAGGGAAATAACACAATTGATGAGTATCACAGGCTGAAAAAGACTGAATAAGCACATATCTTGAAACAGTTGAAACCAGTCTTGACCCTCATCTGGGTCTGGTGTTGGGACTCTGACTCACTAAGTGACATGGGAAGAAGAGTTGGGAAGGGTCCAAATTTCTGAGAGTGAGCAGGCTGCTTCCGTGGTCTGCAGAATCCTCCTCTTTGAAATGAGTCATGAACCCTTTTAGTCTTGACCACCTAGAAGCTGAACACTCTTATTAAGTGGGGGGAATAGAAACCCATTCCTTCTGCTCTGAGCCATGGTAGAGTGGATTTTATATTCTGTGGCCTCCTCCTTTAGACTCATCTACATCCGCGTCTTTTGTCATGTGACTTTGCAGTCCACCAACAGAGTGAAGAGTGTTTTGCTCAGTCCACTGGTGGTGTGTTGGCCACATGACTTGTTTTTGTCCAGGGAATATTGGTGGAAGTGGCTCTGTGCCTACGTGGGAGTAAATCTTCACGAGCTGGCGTGTTTCAGCTCATACTCTTGTGCTGACAACACTGTCAGCACAGACGAGAAAACATGATGAGAAAAACGTCCATACAGTCTCTGGTTCAGGGAGAGTGGAGGCACAGGGGACAGACCTGGACCCATCCTGTATTCTAAAGCAGGGCCACGCAAGCTTGTTCTAAGCACGTGCATCTTGGGATGATTTGTTATGCAGTATTATTATGGCAAGAGCTGACCAATATAGATAAGTCACGAGATACTGGGTAAACCTATTATCCAAGTGTGGCCAACCAACCATTCCTATGTTTTCATATGAGAATTTCTGCAGAATGACCTATGCTTTCTTTGGAACTTCTGTTTTATGTGCCATACCTCTAGGGATTGGTGTGGGGAGAAGACTGAGGGTGATTGTTAGATAATTGGGTTCATATGACAGGACTGTGTTTTGTATTATTATTATTTTTGGGGTGCTGGGGATTGAACTCAGGGCCTTGTGCTTGCTAGGCAAGCATCTACCACTGAGCCAAATCCCCACCCCAGGATCGAGTTTTGGTGGTGATTATGGAAGGTGTGTCCTGAGCTAGATCCCTGGAAGGTGCAGCCTTTGGAGCCAGGAAGAGCAGAGGGAGGGCCTGCAGGGGGCACCAGCAGGCTTGGGTGGAATAGTCCAGAGAAACCTTCTTGATTCCACTGTTTTACTGGCAACAGTTCAAGAATGCTGCTGGTACCAAGCTAATCATGGCAGCTTTGAAGCTCAGCTCCAAACTCCAGCATGTGAAATATCACTTTCATATCCTACAGTCCAGAGTCACTCTCCTTAGGTAGACAATTAATACTCAACCATTCTGAGACTTCCTTTCTCACTGCTACTGCCTGGCCGCTGATTCATGGGCTTCAGTCGAAATTCCAGGTATTTGGATTATGTGTCAAGTTTGAGACACAGGCAACTTGGGGACCTCTGGTGATGGGGCCTCTGCCTCTAAGATGGGGGATCCTGTATCTTTGTCCCATAGTCCTTTGATGGATTCCTTCTTGAACATCTGGAGCTTGGGGCATCCTTGTGGAGCCCCAGGCCCTATGCCTGCATCATCACATATTCTCCAGCATTCCCTCTCAGAGTCTTCTGCCTCTCTGCCTGTAACCCCAGAAAGTGGGATCTGAACTCTGCTGATTTGGGTCCTGGCTCTCCTTCTATTCCTCCCAAATCTCAGGGGTCCTTTTCAGTACTGTGATGGCTTTGATTTGGGTCATCCCCCCAAAAGTCTCACATGTTTAGATGGTGATTGGATCATGGGGACACCATACTAAATGTGCTAACCATGCTGTTAAGAGGTGGGACCTTGTAGCAAGAGGCCGTCACTGGGGGCTGACCTGGAAGGGCCTATCTCCCTCCCTGGCTCC